>CAJNJA010016395.1:0-11367 GCA_905231915.1 Symbiodinium necroappetens | reverse complement strand
TTACTAATCACGAGCTCACATTAGCCAGCATGCCACCAAGACGCATGAACCTTTGCGTGTCTGATTGCAGAGCTGCTGTTGCAAAATGTTACATTGCGGCTGCTGTATCTCGTGTACCGGCGTGTGTGTGTGTGTGTGTGTGTGTGTGCTCCTTCGTGTGTTCAGTGTAGCATGTGGTTGGGCCGGTCTGGGGAGAGTGCTGTGTAGATGCAACAAGTAGCTGTAAGGGTGCGGAAGGGCTGGGGGCATGCTTGTGCATCTGTTCAGGACAGCTGCAGCTGCAGAGCGGGATCCAAGGCAGGCCTGTGTGGCTGCCATTCGGCAGTCAAGCCTGATTGTAGATTGTGGTCCCCGTCGAGTAGCGTTGCAGCAAGATTGTAAGTGCGGGTTTCGCAAGTCGTTGAGAAATTTGGCAGATTCAGGAGATTGATGCGACAGTGGGATCCAGACTTACAAGGCTGCGGCGGAGGGCCCCGATTTGTGCGTACAGGGAATGCCGCGACGTTGCGCGACTCCCCGCGACCCACCCGGACCCCCCGCGACCTTGCGCGACCTCTGCGCGACCTTTTGTCCCCAAGCCTGGTGGGAGGCCCCGCGACCTCACGCGACCCCTGCGCGACCGGAAACATGTATGTATATCCAGACCAGGGAGGTGATTCTTGTGCCCGCGACCCAACGCGAGTACCCGCGCCCCCCCGCGACCTGCCGCGACTTCCCCGCGACTCTTCAGCGGTTTAGGGTTAGGGTTTAGGGTTTGGGGCGTTTTTGGATGTTTTTGGGTTAACATAGTTCGGGTTTAGGGTTTGGGGCGTTTTTGGGTTAAACTAGTTCGGGTTTGAATGTTTTCGGGCTTTGGTGCCGCCTAGACTATTTCGAGGGTCTGCGCCTCTCAAAATTTTCAGGCTGAGAAGCTGTGCATGCTGCCACCACAAGAATGAGGTTTCTGAGGCCCCGCAGCCCCTCGTTTGAACAGGCTTGTGGAAGCCTAGCAGTGTGTGTGTGTGTGTTTGCGAAACCTGAGTTGCGACTTTCAGTCTTGGTGTCCCGCTGTCCAGCAAAATCTGCAAAGTAGCCCTGTCCTGGGAGGTCGGAGCCGAGACATCCTGGCCTGGAATCCGGTAAGGCCTGCCTGGCTCTTGTTGTTGGGCTGTGCAAGTTCCTACTAATGCTGCGGCAGAAAGTTGCAGACAGAGCAGACACGTGCATGCCGGTATCCGTGCAAGATGCACCATGTTGTGCAGACGGTGAATTGTGAAACGCGATTGTGTGCTGTGCCTTCAAGCTTTAGAGTACTTGTAGCCAGCCTGGCATGCGGGACCAGGCTTGTGTCGAAGGATGGCGGGCTGTGGACCTGCCAGCAAAATCCGACGTCTCGACACGGAGGTCTTCAGTCGAGTGCCTGGTGCCGGTGTAGACAATGCCAAGAATCTCGTTGATTGGCCAGCATATGCAACGGGAGGCCTGCAGGATGCTGCTGTGGCAGCCGGCCACCCGCCCAGGCATCTGGCTGAGCACTTTGCTGGTCGCAAGACGATCTACGTAAGCTCGAGCTACAGTGGGATGGGAACGTTTGAGCACTGCATGAAGCGCTTGGCAGCGGCTTGCGCTGGAGCTGTGGAGAACACTGGTGTGAAGTTCTGGTCCGCAAGTGAGTGCGACAAGGCTGTTCGAGACATGCTGCTCCAGAGTTCAGGTTGCCCTGAGCACGTCTTTGGTGACTTGACGGAGCGAGTGGACTCCAAGGTCCTGGCCAGAATGAAGCATGCAGTGGGATGCCTTCAGCACCGTGCGCAGGAGCTTGCCGCCACGAAGCAAACCCCTGCTCAGAAGAAAGTTGAGCTTGGGAAACTGAATGTGCGTTGTATGCAGAAGCTTTTGGAGTTGGCAATGGAGGCAGTTGCTGCAGATCGCGGCGGAGCAAGCAGATGTTGCTATTGCTATGTTCATGACCAACTCTGCCCTCTTTTGCCGCCAGGGCTGGACGAAGACGCTGATAGCCTCCTGCTGGAGGCAGGAGGCAACACGTGCGTAAGTTTCTCCCCGCAGGGCAAGCAGGCGAAGTGGCTGCACGACTCTGCTGTCGTTGCCGCCGTGTGGCTGGCATGGTGTGCTGGGCATTGCGACATGGTCATGCAGGAGTGCAGCCACATGTTTAATACTTCCGAGGCCATGCAAACAGCGTTTCCCCCGGACCATGGCTGGCACACTTCCACGGTGACAGTGGCGTGCAAAGACTTGGGGATCCCCATGAACCGGCCTCGCAACTTCTCCTGGACCGTTCGGCTACGCAGACTGAGCATGGTCACCAGCTTGACGTCAAGCCTGTTCTTGCAGCTCTGCGGCAGCGAGCTGCAGTGCACTGGGCACGACTTCTTCATCCTTGCCGAGGATGCAGCTCATGAGTATTTGCAGGCCACCACGGAGAAGCTTTTGCACGGCGAGGTGGGCTTTCGGAAGTACTTGTCCGAGGGCTGTCTGCAGCGGCTCCAGGACTATGAGACCTTCTACTCGAAGCAGCTCGCAGAAGGCAAGGTCGTGGAGCTGCCCGTCGTAGACCTTTCCCAGAATGTTAGTGTTAGGGCGACCTTGTCGACTATGTTGCCTTCTTTGCTGACAGGGTCCTGTGTGTGGGGCATGAAACACAACCGACCGCTGACCGCGCTGGAGCTGTTCTTTGCAATGGGATGGCCAGCTCCGGTGGTTTTGGATGACGACAATTTCCATGCAGAGTTCCCCTTCCTGCAGACTCAGTTCGAGCAGACCCATGCTCGCGCCCTGACCAAGATGGTTGGGAACTCCTTCCATTGCCGTGTGGCGGGCCTCTTTCTTGCAGCCGGCCTAACCCTCACGAAGCATCGATGATTGCATTTTGCACACTCGTGTTTCGCAAGTAGATTTGAGCAGGGCAGGGCCCCCCAGTGTCGTAGGATGTGCTATCCTTCTTTGTGCAGTGGAGACACCGTAAAGTTCGCAGGGGCATGTGCTTCGCGGCCAGAAAGTTGTGTGAGTTTGCATGTCGCTTCGTGCTCGGGCCCAGACTGAGAGGAGATTCTCTGAGAAGCATGCGTAGTACGTAGTGCGAGCTGCCTTTGTGAGTGCGACATGTTTATGATAACTGTGGCCCTGCTGTGGGTGAGCTTGATCCATCAGCAAGGGTGCTGCGGAGGTCCATCCGAAGTGCTTCGCTCTTCATTGCAGCATGGCAGCTCTCTTGGCAGAGGCCGCTTCTCTGGCTGGAGATTCAATCGATGAAGATTGGAAGCAGTTCCAGCTTCCTGAGCTGGGCCAGGAGGAGGCTAAGGTTGAAGAGACCGCCCAAGCATCGGGCAAACGTGGTCGCAAAGGTGGCGGCAAGGGCAAGGGCGGAGGTGAGAAGGACAACAGCAAGGGAAAAGGCAAGCTGGGAGTGATCAAGAAGCCGAAGGTGATCAAGGGGCCCGTCAAATGCAGGGGGTGCAAAAAGAAGATCCTCCCGGACCAGCAGGCCCCAAACTTCCCTGGCTGTTGGGGCTGCAAACGGGCGTTAGACAATATTTGGAAGTGTGCCTGTCGCCAGGGAGAACAGGCATGCGAGTTCGTGCAGGAATGCAGGCGAGACGACGAAGCCTGCTATCGCCTGGTCCAAAGTTACTTGAAGAACTGTCCGGAAAAGCTTCCCGACGGGACGACGGCCGGACGGCGCCGCGGAAAGTGGTGCATCGTCAAGTACATGGAGTCAGTCCGGGCCAGCAGTGGGCTTGTGAAAGACTGCGTAGGCGAGTTCATGTCGAAGATGGTCTACCAAGAGTTTGCATTAACGGCTCGTGGTGGACGGAAAAGCGCTGCTGAAATCGAGGCCCAGTGGGAGAATCTCGGCTTTGATTAGCCGTTTCATTGGCGATTTCACATTGATTGACAGTCATTGACAGCGGTTTGTCAATATCATTGCAACTTCGTCACAAACCTTATCGGATCGAAACTTGTTGTACACTAGTCACTAGCCAGCGCAATCTACCCACCACCTCACCACATTCCAGCTACACCACCACGAGTCGTAGCAAGTACAGCAACAGTTTTATCTTGGAGCAATTCGCTCGGACAGCTGACTCTTTTTGCTGCCCAACAGTCGATAGCTGACTATCAGGTTTAGCGGAAGCAGCTTCGAATAGGTGCTTCCTAGGACCTAGGAAGCACCGATTATTTTTTTGTACAGTCGGTCAAACCTGCGTGAAGTTGACTGTGTCGCTATATAGTCTGTCTCAGGAAGTGGGGTAAGGATGTCGAGAAGGGCTCCATGCAGCAGACCCTGTACGACTACAAGGGCCCTGGAGCAAGCTTGAGGGTCTGGGTAGCCACAAAGGACACCTTGTCCTTCCGCAGCGAATACTTTCACACCAAGGAGGTGGCCTGTGAAGGGGACTCCATCAAAAAAGGAACTGACGAAGACGTTGACAGACTTCGCAGCGAAATCATGTCAGGCCACGGCCAGGGTGTTGGCGCTGGCATGGAGCAGGCTGCCAAGGCCATGGCGTTGAATGGACAGGATGCATTTCAGGAGGGCGCCAGCGGCTTCCTCAACGTGTTGGATCTCCAGAATGATGTGTTCATGCTGGAGGCTGGTGAGGCGGACGGCGAGCAGGACAAAAACTCGACAACCACGGACGAGCCTTCTCCGAAGAAGCCCAGGTTGTGGATTGACCGGGACCGGATCGTCTCCCAGACCATCCGCACCGTCAGGAGCCAGCACGAAACCTTCGAGACCAAAGCCATGGTTCAGCTCGACAGGCAGCAGGCATACTTGAAAGCGTTCCTCAGTGAGCATGAGGCTGAAAGCAAAGGGGACTTCAAAGGCGAGTACGAGACGTTGAGGACGAGGGTCCAGGGACTCGAGCTCTGCTTGCGCAACAGGGACGAGGAGAAGGTCAAGCAATTCATTGGGTTGTTTGGCCACGTCGACTCCCCAGCTCCGCCTTGCGAGGACTATGACAAGCTCCGCCCTTTGTGTGTTTTCCCGGCCATGATTGAAGAGTACAACAAGTGCACAGAGCAAGAGCACTTGAAGGCTGGGTTGATCTGTTCGGTCAATCTCTTGTTTTGGATTCGTTGAAGTGTTTGTGTATTGAGAGTTCAATCGTCTGTGAAAACATTTGTGTCCTGGCTGTATTTTCATCTAGACGTGCATTTGAAGTTGACCTTGCGGTGGATGTGCGTTGCAGTAAGTTTCGTGATTGATTTGACAGGAAGTGAGTGCAGCTCTGGCTGCCGTTCGGGAGCCCATCTCTCAGCTGCTCGCGGGTGCCCTTCGTGCAGAGAAATCTTTGAAGGTTGCGCTCGACAAGGCCAAGAAGCAGGCAGAACAGAAACAAGCGAAGGCTCAGAAGGCGTTGGCGGCAAACGCATCGCAAGGCCTTGCGATCTTCGACCAAGGAGTTGCAAATGCCTCCGCCATCCCTGTCTTCAAGGCTGATGCTCTCGGCCAAGGAGACAATGTGCCAGACCTGTCCAAGCCTTTCATTGTGCATATCGACGAGTGGGTTGCGGAGATCAACCAAGAGATGAGCGTCACGAGGCAAAAGGTTGATGCCTTCAAGGTCATGTTTGACACACTGCGTGCCCAGCACAAAGGTAGCCGGGCATCCAAGCTGATGAAGGACCTCCTTTCAGACAAGGAGGCAGAGGTTGACTTTGAAGCCAAGGTCTATGCTCTGCTGAAGCATGTTAGCGGATTGGTTGAGACCAGCAAGCTCAGCAAAGACATCCAGGAAGTCATGGCGGTGTCGGCTTTCGGCCTGGACCAGAGCTATGACAAGGTGTCTTGCGAAAGTGCATCGATGGCATGTGCCAGGTTCAACGTGAGTGGAGCCCGTAGCGTGGTTGTGGCCCACACGCTTGAGGTCATCGGCTACATGCAGCGCAAAGGCGTGTCCGGCAACATCAGTGTTGCCCGGATGGCAAGCTTCTTCAGGAGCCTGAGTGCCACGACGATCGCAGATTTCAAGGCACAGTGCACGCTTCAGCAGGCAACTGTGGGTCCTGGCGATTTGCTCTATCTGCCTGCCGGGGCGGTGGTTGCAGAGCTTGCTCGAGCTTGCAACATTGGGTTGCGACTTCCGCTTGTCGTGAATGCCGCGGGCCATGCCAATGTTGCCATGACATTTGCGAGGCGGCGTGATGAGATCGCCCATCAGATAGAGACTTCCCAGCTCCCAGACGGCCAGAAGCAGCTCTTGAAGCAGGAGCACGCACTTGTGGAGTCCCTTGTCAAGGCTGTGAGTTTGGCTGAGAAGGCTGAGAATCCGAAGCCGGAATGTGCGGCTGAGACGGCTGCGAATCCGACACCGGAACCTGCGGCTGACGCGGCTGCAAATCCGAAACCGGAATCTGCAGGCATCAAGGATCCTGCTCAGTGAAGGCTTCAGCGGCTTGAGTCGTTTTTTTCTTTTCCTTTCGAGTGTTGAGGGGTCAGGGGCAGGGGCGAAGGTCCAAAAGCGACCTTCTTGGTCGATTCGGAGAATCGAGCATCGCACCACAGTGTCAATCTTCGCAGCCTCGTGTGCAACACAAACAATTTCAAGCAGATGTCGTCCCAAGCTCCCAAGGTTCAGCAACATAAGGATCATAATCTTGCACACGCAGGATTGCAGTAGGCTTGGGGCAGAAGAGGAAAGTCCAAGTGGGCACACACACACGTGGTTCAGATCCTGCGCGGACCGATGAAAATGATGGCAGAGCATTGAGCAGGTGCCGATGACATTGTGCACATGTCACACGTCACTCAGCTGAGCTGTGCTTTGTCGTAGCATGTCTGTGTGCTTGGACGGTCCGCCAGGTCACAACATCAGTGAGATCGTGCATTCGGCTCGGGCAGCCCAAAACAAAGTCGACGCTCAGTGGGATGTCGGGTTTAGGTCCAGGTAGTGGTTTATTTTTAAGGGCTGTTTCTGAGTTACCGGGTTATCAAGCAGGCACGAGTCAAGGTTCGATGTCTCCGCCTTTCATTTAGCCGTCATTCTTGAGTAGATGGAGATAGCAAGAGGTCGAAGCCGAAATACCTAGAAGATAGATTATATTCTTTTTATATATATACACATATATTTGAAATAGTCGGATTCTTATATTATGTTTATGTGGATGGCGACAGGGCCCAGAAGAGAAGCCGCGAAGGCCCGAACACTTCAGATATTGATGATTTTATGTTTAGCATTTATATGATTGGAACAATTGGATTTCCACGACGATTTTGAAGCCGTGGAGGTATTGATTGATATGGAGAATTGAGATGTTCCATGTAGGTGATGAACAGGATTCCACTCGTTACAATTAGGCATAACCGTTTAATCGTTCAAGCCAGGCAGTGCAAGTGCAGTTTTACAGGTGCCTTGATGTTGATTATTCAAATCTTCGGGAGCGCAGTCTGGAACATTGGCCCGTCGTGCAGGCGTGCATACTCAAGGGTCGGCTTGAGCAACAAAATCGGCAAACAGACGTCGTTGCTGTGTGGGTGCAGAAGCTGAATGCCTTCGATGAGGTCGGGCTGGTCTTTCCAGTCGAATGTTGCACACATCCTCCAATGTGATAACCGTGCATCCTCAGTTTTTTGCAACACGACCGTTTTTGGACACCCGTGCAACACACACCCAGAGTCTTTGTGATGTCCATGTCACGATAGGGCTGCCCGCATCTTTTGCGAGCACAATGCACATGGAGAACTTACAGATTCGTGCAGAAATTATGTGCTCACGCACGTTCGCCTTTAAGCGCCCACGCGTCAACGCCTGCCGCTTTAAGTTTTGAGACGGGGGATGAGGTCACGAGGTTTCCGGTTGTTTGGGGTTTCGAAATTCAATTGTCGATGATGTCCGCTCCCGCATTCAGCAGCCGTGCTCTCAACATGGGCGTTTGCTATGGTGTTGTACCTTTGCATTTGCGTTTCGCACCTATTGGTAGCAGACTTGAGGGTATACAGCGAAATCCACCATCGTGGCATGCCTGTCTCCTGAATGGCCTGTCCTGGTACTTCCCGGCGCCCTACATAGTACAGGTGCATGTGTTCCGGCATGGGTTTAGGGTTCAAGAGGCCGCAGCAGCACTCGACGCCTCTCCATAACACCCCGGAACAGTTGACCATCAACCCGGCACCAATGCTCCATCCACTCGCCGTCTTGTCCAGCAGGAGGTCTCTCGTCGCAGGGGCAGCTGGGATCGTGTTCAAAAGGCCGAGCCCGTCGCTATCGTATAGTATCTCCTTTTTAGAGTTTCTCATGTCCCACACCTACCGATCCGATTTGTGTCTTGAGTTCGTCCGTTCTTCCAGAGATAAGCAGAAGGACCATGGAAAGGCTGAGATGCCAGATGTTCATCCCAAGCTATCTCCCAGGTGTTATATCACTCAGAATAATTCATGCAGCTCGGCCAGGGCAGTCCGACTTCGTGGTCGCATTGGGCGCAAGCAGGCGCAGGCTCCGACGGATGCGACGCTGAAGACAAAGATGTTGATGGTGGTGATGATGATTACGATGACGATGGCGATGATGATGATGATTGCGACGATTGTCATGACCATCACGAACATCATAATTGCAACCAGTGAGTTCATTGACCGCTACTACTTGGAATGTTTCCGATAGTAGCTTCAGTTGTATCTTACCTTTTGAGTTGTATGCAGAACACGCAGGCCAGTTGCAGTGGTTGTAACCCATTTGAAGTATGCTGGGCAGGGTATGTTGTGAGAGTCCCCGGAAAGCTGTTTCTCAAAGAGACCAGGCTCTTGGTTCACCAGATGTTAGACACTTAATGATCACGAATCGCCCAGCTCTATCCCCGATTTTGCTCTGTAGGCCCGAAAATCATTGCAGCAAGTAGCTGGTGTCCGGTTATCCGGGCCCGAAATTGCAAGTTGTCGCTACTAGTAGGCCAAATTGCTGCAGAGGCATGTCGTGTTGGGGCCGTAAAAGAATTTCAATGGGGTCCCGCGGTACAATGCATTCACCCGACATGTTAAATAATGAGCCCTGGAAAAAATGACTCTTCCAATTATTGAGGCCCCTCGCTAATGTACTCCTCCCCAATCCGACAGGCAGCTGACACGAAAGTGGACTTGCTGCAGGCGTGGTGGATGATCGGCAGGGATTCAGTTGTCCCCTAGCTGGGGCCATGAATAGGTGCATTGAAGTTTTGGGCGCAAGACAGCTTTGCAGCAGGTAAGCACAGGACCTGTCTTGTGGGAGTGCTTATTCCACATACCTTAAAGGGTCAATAAGGCATCTGGAAACCGACCAATAGGTCAGGAATTTGGGACTTTACACCGACGGGCCTTTCAGAAGTTGCTGTTTCGTCGAGGATACCTCGCGGTTTTCGAGGCAGCAGCTTGTAACTCCCTGCCTTCATTGATGCTGTCTTCAAGTGTTCCGCTGCTGCGCAAGGAGCGATGGCAGCTTGGCCGCTGGCGCCTACGAGGTATATAGACATTTACCGTTACATTCGGTTGGTTTTGGTGTGGCATGTCAAGCCGACCACCTCCCTCAGCGGAGCTTCTTCCCCCCGAAGTGTTCGGCTAACTGACCGGTTTTGAGCCTGCTAAATTGAGCCCCTGAATTCAGCATCCTCAAGTTGAAGCATTCACAGATCGTGAGAGGCCGCACGGTGCTGGCTCCCATGGAGCAGGTCACTGCGTCCCAGTTGCAAGTTCTGCACTGCTGTCTGACATAACCAGCAAAGTTCTTCTCTGACTCTTCGAGGCACTGTGCAATCTTCGAGGTTTGTCCAGTCATGTTGCACTGGGACGATTGATTTTGCGCAATGCTTCCAACATGAGCCTTTGACCAGCTGTCCAACCAGGAGTGCCTTTTTTCAGAGTCCGTACTGGTACTGTTTAGTTTACTCGTAGCAATTAATCACTTCATTTTCTCCTGGGCTTCCTCTTAAGTGTCCTTTAAAAGTCCCCTTAAGTTGTTTTTAACTGGCCCCTCTTAAGGTCTTTCTTGGTCCCTTTTCGCCCTAGTTCCTCCCTTCCTGCAGAAAGCCTGGGGCGATCCGAGGACTGTGCTTTCCGTCGGCTTTGCTACGAGATCGGGGCGAGCTTCACTTGGAGCCTGGAATATTTAGCACTATAAACTGTTGGATTATGATCATTATTACATCAATGATTATGATTCGTGTTTCTGTGATGCCTGTTTTAATCGTTATTGGCAGGTATCTGCTATCATAAGCTGGACAATAAAGTTGTTTCTGCTGTGTTGTTCCTGATCGGCAGTTTGGTGGAGAGCTTTGCAGGCACATTCCGCAAGGCTTTGCGCAATAATCGAGCTTGCAGCATCAGCAGGCTTTATGGGTTTGGAGCAGGCAAGTAAGACCTGGAAATGCAAAAGTTGCCATATACAGTTTTGACAGCTGGCTCCTTTGCAGTGCGCCCCAACATAACTCTCCTGCCGTCCGATGCAAGGACCGAGATGGTTCGAGCCACTCTGACGCAAGAAAATCTACTTTTTAGGCAGAGGCTGTTACTTTCGAGGGCTGGCGGTGCAGCATACTAACACTGCCGTAGAGGACGGCTAGCCTGGCCTAGCTCGTGATGCATGCAGTAGCAGCTTGTCCGGGAGCTGCACAGCCAAGCCAAGGCGGCGGCACTGCTCCGTCGAAACAACTCGACGACCAGCAGGCTCCCTGTTAGGTTGAGTTCCACGAACAATTGGGCTTTGCACGTTTTTCGGCCGAGAGTGTTGCTGACCCAGAGTTCGAGATTGAAGAACTCTCAACTGGCACACGCGAAGCCCTGAACGAAGGGTTCGGAAGATGGGAAACGGACGAGATGCACGCCTGTCTACAAGCAAGAAAGATTTGAGCGGCAAGAAAGTAAGAAGCTTGGAGTGAGAATGATGCCAGCATTTGCAGCACTGCGGTGTTTGTTGCATGGGTTGGGGATTGGGTGCAAGAGATAGTGCCAAATTGTATTGGCAGCTGAAGGCAGAAACCAAATCCTGACCAACTGCTGGAGTCGGAGACTTCGCATAGTACCCGTATTCAAAACCCTGGCATCTCGCCCTTAAACGCTGAAGTCTCAGACCTTCTCTTGATTGGTTGTGTGAATTGTTCTTCACTTGGTGGTTAGGGTTGTTTGGGTCGAATCACTGTCTCAGTCTCCGGTCTGAAAGGATGGACACCTTCGATTCCTCGACACCAACAGGCAGGCGGCCGTGTTTCGACTTACAGGCCAACTCATAGTTCGAGCCAGAGCACCAAAGATTTCGGCATCAACTCCAGGTGTTCCTTGTACATTAGCAACAGCAACGAATGTAAGGGTAAACATGTTAACAGAGCACACTCATCACTTGCGTGCGTGTGCGTGTGCGTCTGTGTCTCTCTCTGTGTGTGTTTGTGTGGGTGTGTGTG
>CAJNJA010016394.1:0-11368 GCA_905231915.1 Symbiodinium necroappetens | reverse complement strand
ACACTAAAATTTATCAAAAAGGTAGAGAGCTCAAGTGACCTCCCCAGTACGACCTGTAGCAGAAGTAGCATGGGTATTTGTGACTTGAATTTGATTCGACTCCGCGTCTGGTCTGGCAAAAAAAAGAGAGAAGGCTCCAAGCGTGGTATGCTGCATAAGATTGCACAATAGGGTGTCTGACTGTGCATTGGAGGTTCGAAGCGAAGGATTGAGCGAGGCATTTACAACGAGAAAGTCAGACTCCAACAGCGAAGCACACAATTGCCAGACTTGACGCACGCATCAAGCGAAGCGGTAGCACACGTACGCGCCGCAGGTCCACGTGTTCCGTGAGCGGCCGCAATTCAAATTTATCTGCATATGTCTTGAGCAACAAATCAAGCGATCGTCATGTTCGAAACAACCTCTGAATATGTCTCGCTGCATGACATGATGACATGATTTTAGTTAGAACAACGCCAGATGAGGCATTCAGCTCCTACGGGGCTTATCTGTGCAACTCTGCTGTACATGCAACAAATCTTGCACTTGATTAGACATGTCTGAGCTTGCTTCCGTAAACATTTCATTTTGTAAGGGGAGGCATGGTGCATGCCAACAAACGGAGCACAGTCAAAACAAACCAGTTTGCCAGGTTCAGGCCAAGAGTCTTGGTCTGTTGTGGCCTGTGCCTCATTGAAGCCGACTTTAAACTGGCTTCAAAAACACCGTCCCAGTATTGGGGAATCGTGTTGGAAGCCTTGTTGGAGCTGGCCAGACTGGCTCCAAATGCCGTCCCAGTATTGGGGAGTCGCGAAATGTCTACCGAGTCTTCTCACCTTCGAATCCTGTTTGAAGCCTTGTCTAAAGTGACGAAAATTCGGAGAAGTCCTGGGATCTGGATGCGACTTTTTGCAAGGAAAACATGCGCGTGAGGCCACGACAAGGCCACAACGGCCCACACACGTGTGGTTTTGAGGACACATCAGGCCACAAGAGGCCATTTCATGCTTCAAATACGCTGGCACGGTACTTGAAGCCAGTTTGAAGTGTCGGCTTCAATCAGGCTTCGCTGTGGGGCAGAGCATATTCCTTTGATTTCGACACGTTGGAAGCTGGAATGCTTTGCGACAGTTGTCCTTCTTCCCATTGGGTTATCCAAAAACTGTTTCAGTGTGAGTTCTGCATAGGAACGACTTGTGCTCCTAGCGAGCCAGCTGTTGCCAAGCACACTGATTGGCTCTAACAATGTTCAAGTTGCGCGGCTGGTGATGAGATGCCACGACTGCATCCGTGCATGCTTGGACATGTTTGTGCATTTCTTCCCAATACAGCTCGAAACTTCATCCGGCGTCGGAAAGTGGTGACTTGGAGCAGGCCGCGGACTAAAATTTTCCGGCTGCATCGCGTGGCCAGTGGCTGACCCAGCACGATTTCATGGTTACTCGTCCATTTAGAATTTTAAAATTCCAAGTCTCCCCGGCTTCAAATCCCGTCCCAGTATTGGGGAATCGCATTTGACACCGTGTGATAGTTGCATTTTTCGACAAGAATGTGCTAAAACCCAAGAAATATGCGATGGCGTTCGAGCTGTATTGGGAAAAAATGCACAAAAACATGCCAAGCATGCACGGATGCACTCGTGGCATCCCATCACGAATGCAATTTGCTTTATAAAAGCCGGAACTAGCGTCGTGCTGGCGCGCGCTCAACACTGGTTGTGTGCTGCACCTGAAGGACCTGCACTTAAAGGATTTGCTGTGGTTCAGATTCTTCAAACATAGATGCTGCAGATCTTGCCGTAAAACACTTTTTCTTTGATCCAAGTTCATTTTTTTTTGAAGAAGTGGGCTGGTTTTCTAAAACCGAAAAAAAGATTGAATTGTTTTGTTGGAAAACCATGCCAAAAAGTGCAGCATACCAACCGGCTGTAGACTCACGCAAGTGCAAAAGTGACAGATTGGACATTTCCGACACACTTCGGTTGCGAAGTTGTTGTCCTGCTCTGACGTGGATCCCGTTGCTCACGCTTGATGTGCGGAACGCTGCCTTACTGGCTCGCAAAGGGAAAGTTTGAGCCTGCATGCACGACAGTTCATGATGTTTGCAAGTTCAGCATAGACGGAAGCATGTGTTTGCTTCATGTGGATGACATGTTCTTGGTGCACAGAAGAGTTGGTTGGAGAAAGTTTTCATCCCTGCAATTGAGTCGACTTTCGAGTGCACTTCCACACTTGCGTGCAAGGCAGGAGAGCAGGTTTTCTTCTTGAAACGAATGCACCGCATCACTGGAGCCGGACAAAAGGCCATAGCCTTCCGACATTGCTAGGAAAAGCAGTGATAGAGCCGATTGTGCCTTTGCAATCCGGACGCTGAGCCAACGGCTGTCCACGCCCAATGCAGGCTGGATACGCATTGCATTTGATCTCGAAGGCGAAAGGGACAAGCATACTGCAGGATGCAACGGCACATGTCACTTGTTGGAAACGTTTTCAGATTCAGACTGGTGTGGTTCGCACCAAAATCGCCGCTCCATGTCTGCTGCAGTTCACTTCCTGGACGGTGCCGCAATTTTCTTCAGCTGCAGAGGCCAGAAGACGGTGTCATGTGGAAGCCGAATCGAATGGTATGCCAGTGTGGCAGCTGCGTGTGACTGCTTGTACATCAAGCAGCACCTGTGCTTCATCCTCGGTGAGGAGCCAAAGGCAATGATCAGGATCGACAATCAAGCAGCTCGACAGCTTGCGCACCGCCAAGGTCCGTCAGCCAAAACAAGACACGTGGACGCCAGATTGTTTTGGGTGCAGGAGAAGTGAAGGACCGCATCCTTTCGTTTGGCCCGGTGTCTGGAGTGATAAACCCTTCGGATGTAGGAACGAAGGTTCTGGCTGAGAAGAGGTTTCGTGCGATGCTTGGGGCCCAGCAGTACGTGGATACAGAGTGCAGGGACATGGACCTGGATGTGAGCTGGAGAGCTTGGACTGTGGTGATGTGTTTTCTTACTTTGAGCCTTGGGTCGTGGCTATGGTATGCAACTGGCAGTGCTCGAAAAACAATTGCATTGCCGGCAGCGCCTTCAGAGCTTGGTCTGAAGGACATGGTATTTCTTCTGGTGTATGGCTTTGTGGAGCAAGGCCTGGAGCACCATGCAACATGTTTCACTTCATGGACTTTGTGCATGTTGTTTTGCAGCTTTATGGTTATTTCTTATTTTCTCTGGAGGGCCCACCGGACAGGCATGGCCACAGCTGCTGAACTTGCTGAGCTTCGGGAGCTCTGTGATACATTGTGGGCTGAGCAGAAAGATGACAAGGCAAAGATTTTGAAACTTGCACAGTAGAACACTCTCCTGTCGCAGGAGAATGCTTTTCTACAGCTGCGCTGCGGTACTACGAGCAGGACCAATCAACGGTGCGGATGCCGCAAGAAGTTTGCACTACGGAGCGTGGCCGGTGTTATCATCATCGGTCGTGCCGCACTATAGGACAGTCAACATTTCGTGCATATTATCCGTGCAAAGAATGTTTGACTAAGTTCATCCAAGACGTGTATTGATGGTTGGGCTTGGAGTCTGAGCTGATGTGCTCAAGATGGTTTCCTTTTGTGGATGATGGAGCCTTTAGTGCTCGCAATTCTTCATGGGGCTTTTAGCGCCCAAAGTGAGTGACAAGCCTGAGCGTACACCTGTGCAGAGCGCCTAGTGTACATATTTCGAGTTGCTACCGTGTGTGTGTGTGTGTGTGTGCTTGGAATGCTTTGCAAGCTGTGTTTGAAGTGGAAGAGTGAAAGTTGTGATGATATGACGAAGCCAGATGTGCTTCGCATATCAGGCGGGGTGAACAACTTTATCCCCGTTTGCACATGTGTGCGAGAGAGTTTTGCATGCATGGTACACACGTGTACAGTTGCAGTAGCTTTTGACTCGTTTTACCTTGAACTCCGCTTTCTTCGAACACAGGCTTAGAGTGTGAGGAAAAGTCCAGATTTTGTTCACTTTTGGCTCAAACTGTTTCGACTCTGGCTGGAAACAATTAGCTGAAACGCGAAAGTGGGTGGTGCTTTGAATCACAAAAACACCTTTTCAAGCATCTCGAAGGCTCTATTCTCCTGAGCTTTCGATCGCCATCCATAACAACTTTCCTGCGTGGTGAAGGTCCAAAATGCAGCTTAAGGACGGATTGCGTTGCAAGACTTCCGCTGCACGTCTGAAAAGCGCAAGCAACACGTGTTGTACGGGAAGAGTCAGTCACACGTTGCAACATCTGTTTGACCTCATCAAAGTCTTCGACTACTGAATCTAATGCATTCAAAGGCTCCAAGGGCAAAAGGAAGAGGAGAGAAGGGCAAAGACGGCAAAACGGAAAGAAGACAGAATGCCAGGTACCAGGTGCAGGCGGCAGATGGTCATGAACTTTCTGGGAAAGCCCAGCGGAAAAAAATCCAGCGTGCAAGCACCTGAGACTGTGCTTGACCACTACATGTACAGCAAGTTCCAAGGTGTTTTGCGCGATTCGGCATCAGTGGCAGCAGTGCTGCACACAGTCCGAAGCAAGTAATTCAAGCTTTGCAAAATATGTGCAAGAAATCCAAATTGAAAAAGGCCACGTCGAAGAAGCAATATTTAAGGGTGAAATGTAGCGAAGTGGCTTTTCAGAAACGTGTACATGGCTTCGAAGCTGTCGGGCAGAATTTGTACAAATAAAATCTTGTTCAGCGGGCTGGCATGCCGCAGCTCGTTTTGTTTGGTAAACGTTCACACTAAGTCTTCCGCTGGTGCGTACAATGGAGGCAATGCCAACAAACATGGGACATGCTTCTTCAATAAATTAAGACGAGTCACATGGCTTGTGCGGGTTGTTGTTAAGAGCCGATAGTGCCACAAAGCGCAAGCAGCCAGTTGAAGGATTGGGTCATAGCGGACGCTTGCGACATGCGCATAGCTAAAATTTACAGGTTAGAGTCGCAGTGGCAGCAGTCAGCAGCAGAAGCGGAGCAGGAAGCAATGGACTTCAATCGTGCAATCTTGTTTTGGACCTGATCTGCAAATAGTATCAGCTCAACAAAGCTGTGATTTCATCGCATTGATTGACCAAACAGTTTGGTCAGTTAAAATGTTTCGGCTGAGACGCAGCTTGGCCCTTAACGCAAATTCCAAAGCTCATAAGAGTGCACGTGGTTGAGATGGAGAACCGCGGAGGGGTGAGAGTGTCGTTTGGACCGGAGTACGCAAACAATCAAACAAAATCAGCATGCTGCGGGAGTTGCACAACTCCAACGCAATTCGTTCCGCAGGAAACGGATGGTTACCGGTTACCACAAATGTGTGGTCTTGAATTTTGAACAACTGTTAGCTTTCATCCATTGCAGTATTCAGCACGATTTCCATACGAAATGACACCACACGGAGCTGCGGCCATGCCATACCCAGATCCAGACCAGATTGCAAATCAACACATAATTTCCCATTTCTCGTGTGTCCAACATCCTCTAACCAAGCTCCATGGACTCGTTGTCGGTTTGCGTGCACAGCTGTGTCCCTACCAGGTTCACAAGTTCTGTTTTGAATGTGTTGGTTCGTTGCAGGGATACCGTTGGTTTTGTTGGCATCATGTACGAGCCTGTGTTAGTTGTTTGCATAAACATTTATGATCTAGGCCAACCCTAAACCCTAAACCCTGAACCCTACAGTCGCTTATTATTGTTGTTGTCATGCTCATGATCCGCGTCTTCCCGATTCTCTTCGCGGCCGCTGAAGCGCTGGCAGCTTCGCGCCGGAGCACCAAGTCATGCTTTTTTCAGTCCAGCCTCGGCTTCTGTACTGGTGGTTACGTCCGATTCGGGATGTGCACGTAAGCGTATGTTAATCGACGAGGTTGTGGAATGAGCTTCAGTTTTGGGTTTGGGATTGTCGTTTCGAGGCTTTGCTTGAAAGTCTTTTTGGCGAGGTACACATTGGGATTTCCGCGAAAAGATTGTAATTCGGTGGCCTTGCATGGTTTTCCTTCACAATCAGTGCTCGATGCTTGCGTCGGACATGTGGTTTGCGCTATGCCATGCGCTGTAGACCACGCCCAATGCATGCATCCTCAATTCGATATTCAACTGGGGGTCATGATGCAGGTCTCTTGGACTGTGCTGATGAGCCTACGTGGTGTGGGCCTTACGGAGAAGCAGTGGTATCAAGAGCTTGCGCCAGACATGGAATTGAGTGCAGTTTGAAACTCTGCAGTCGCTTGACGAGATTGTTCACCTTTGCTGTCTGGCTGGTTTGCTTGCATGTTCTTTTGAGCTCGACTTGTCCTGGTTCGGCGCTTGGCATTTAGAGCACGTGCCTTTGGATTGTCAAGGAGGCTTTTTCTGAGCATCAGCGGCAGCACTTGCAAGCCCAAGAAATTGCGTGTCTTCCCGCTCTTAGTGTGTAGCCGTCGCTAATTGCGGGCCTGGGCTTCTCGTCTTGAGCTCGGTTGGAACAAACCAATACAGACATGCATTCGAGATTTTGATGCTTTGCCGAGGACTTTCTTCCAGAGGCACCTGCGGCATGCGACCAGCATTGAAGGAATCAAAGCATGAGAGGAGGTCTAGGGGTTTCGTGCCTTGAACAGTCTTCGCTCCATTCTTGTGCAGAATTCATGCTGTATTTGCCTCAACGCGGAACTTGAGCAGACGGACTGTTCAATCCATTTTTCTATCATCTTCAAAAGATCTGGTAATATCTGGTATATGGGCACTTGCAGTATGCTCTGAACCCTAAACCGGTCCACAGCACAGACCACGGAAGAGGTCACTGGCTGCTGCTAGTTCGGGCGGCAAGTTGAAGTGACAGCCCCGGGGCAAGGGTTGCTTTAAGGGCTAATATACGGGTTGCTATATAGAAGGGTGTCGATGAAGGACCTTGTAAGGGTTGCTCCAGGAGCTACGTGGGTGCCTTGTGATTTCTGCAAGCTTTCTGTCCCCTTGATGTGAAGCTGTCGTCAGGTGCTCATTGGCTGCAAAAAGAATTCAGTCCCAATAATGCTTCGTTTCGCATGCTGCCCTTGAGCTGTCTTGAGTTTTGTTGTTCAGACGTGGGAATGAGCCGGTTCACGGTCTAACTGGGGCAAGAAGCACCAGAAATGTCAGCACATTTCAAGCTGCACAGCTTTCTGTACCAGACTTAGCAGGTAGTGCCAAGATGCAATTCATGCGACAGTTTTGCATGATTCACCGACCTAAACAAGACAGGTCCTAAACCCTGAATAGCCCAGACTCTAAATTCAACATTCACATTATCACTATTCTATACTATGCTGCTGTCCTATGCTATACAATACAATACAATACAATACGAAACCATACAAAACCACAAAGACTGCATTACACTGACTCTGCTATGCTATGCTATGCTACTCTATACGACACGATACCATACTCTGCTTTAGCCTCCTATGATTAAGGTTTACTCTACCATGCTCCACCATACTGTAATTTACTATACGTTACTACTATACTTTTACTCTACGTTACTCTACTCTACTATATGTACTACACTTTGCTTACTCTACTCTGCTCTACTTTGCTCTGCCCTGCTCCACTGTACTATGCTATACTATACTATACTATACTATACTATACGATAGTATACTATGCTATAGTATACTATACTATACGATACGATACTATACTATGCTATAATACACTATAATATAATATACTATACTACACAAAACGGCCGTGGTTGAACTCTGTGCTTTTCCAAGGCTCGATCTTCAGCTGGTGGAGGATGCGCAAGCCCTTGTGCGACAGCTGGAGGTCATCGTTTTCGGCTTAAGCGTGCAGTACAGTACAGTACAATTCGTACAATTCAGTACACTGTACTATAGTATAGTGCAGCATAGTGCAGTTTTGTGCAGTTTTGTACAGTATAGTACAGTACAGTACAGTATAGTATAGTAACATACGATACCAAATGGCCGAAACAACTTTAACATCACAGATTTCCTGCACCATGCATCGTGAGTTGGAGATCAGTTGTACACCCCTTTTGCTCTAAGCCCTAGACCCTAATTCCAAATGCTAGTCTCAAACCTTGCAAAGCTGTTGCCAACTGGAGTGCTGTGGGGGATCTGTTTGGTTGGACAGATCTACGATAGCGGTTGAGGTGCTGACCTTGCTTCATACTGTCCTGATTCTGATTCCTGCGCCACGAAGAAGTTGGGGTTTTCTCTAGACAACGGTTCCGTCTAAGACGTTCCTTGTAGATGGTAGTGTTCCTTGATGGGGACCATGCCATAGAAGAACTCCCAGATCCCCAAGCCTTGCAGGCTGTTGAAGGGGCTCTGATGCAGAGCGCCCAGCTCTTCTACGAGGACCCAGTGTCGGATCGTGGGACTCAGCAGCAATCGTTGTTAAGATCAGCATCGTGACTGTAGGTAGTGCGGCCCTTGACTTCGTCTGAGTTGCTGCTGTGGTCGTGGTGATGCCGCATCTTTGGTTTCGCACCCCTTGAATTCTTGTGCGCAAAAAATACGATAAGGTCCACATCGCACCTCACTCAATCTCAATCAAGGCCCTATTTGTTGGAAAGTTGCCGCGGCGATGATGATGATCGCAGTGACTGTGATGGTCGTGGAATCCTTTCGCATTGCGTGTGGTTGTTTAGTCTGTGATCGTCTCTGCTGTGGCTTCTGCCTGTTTGGGACTAACTCTAAACCCTAAACTGCACTCATCGCTGCAAGGATCTTTGCTCCGCGGAGGGCATCGCAACTGCGTGCCTGTATGGAGCAGTCGCTGCGCTCTTCGTTTCAGCGGCAGGTGGATCTAAAGCTGAACAGACTGCATATGTTTCTGAGCCACCTCACGCATCCTTGATGCTCATTCCGAGAACCGAAGTGCTAGAATGAGTAGGCAACAGTATGGCATGGGTTCGACATCTTCGTGACACTCACGCATCTCTTGGAATCTCAGATGCCTGGGTTTCGTTTGAGGTGTCCGTCGTGGAAGGCAGCCTGCGGGGTAGGGTGGAGACCCTCATGACTTTAGGTAAGCCTCCTTCTCTGAACCCTAAACCCTAAACCTTAAACCCTAAACCCTAAACCCTAAAACCCTAAAACCCTAAAGCCCTAAACCTCTGAAGCTCAGACCCAGGATGGCCCAGGCATAAGATTTCAGGGTCCTTCTTGAAGAGGCATCCACAGCGGCATTGCCGGCGTGCGAACTGAGCCCAACCCGACACAAGCTCAAGAGTGCTCCGCGGCGCAGCTTTTGCTTGTGAAAGGGTGGGTGGATTCAGTTCAGGACGGCGTTTCCCAGGCTAGCTTCCTGAGGCTTCGCACGCTCGACTGCTCAATCTGCTTGTTCAAGCACAGCGCTTCATCCAATGACAAGCGCTCTGCATGCATGTCTATTATATACGATCATGACCGAAGCTATCCCCGACAGCCCCAAGGCATTGCTCTTGAACTCGTATCCTTGGATGGACAGAAGCTGCATGGTTTGGGGCTTGATTTGTTTCAGTTGTAGACAAGCCCAAAACCCTAAACTCTAAACTCTTAAACCCTAAACCCAAAACCCAAAACCCAAGCCCTAAGCCCGAAATCCTAAAGAAAGCTCTGTTCAGTGCTTTGTTGCGTCAGGTACTTGCTGATGGCCAACTCTTTACTTGGCGTGGCCCCCGTCTTGATTTCTAATCTAGGACATTTTCAGGTGGGAGTGACCGTTATAGGAGCCTTGTAGAAGATTTATATACCTTATAGAAGCCGAAAAGGAGCCCTATATACCCTACACTCCCCACCTGTAGTTCTGAAAGATCGTAGTGGTCGCAGCAAAGGGAGAATCACTGTACTGGTGCGAGTATCATGTTGCTATTCACCTTGGTGGTGACATTACTGTCATGCCTGGTTACCAGTTGGGAAGGCTTTTCGGCAAATGCTTTACCCACACTCATGCTTCGTTGGCTTTGGTGATGGGCAGTCCCGGCACATCATATCGCATGTCCTAAACTCTTCAAGATTGGCGAATTTCTTTCGGAACGTGATCAGCATGTGCCCTCATGTCCGACACATGATCCAAGTCTTCCGGCCTGGTTGTTTCCGTGGCTGATCTAAAGGAGGGCAGCCGCAGATCTAGCCCTGAGATCCTTTTTTTTGACTCCGCAGCCCGAACCTTCAGCGATGGGGTTTGGGGTTTAGGGTTTAGGGGTTTGGGGTTTAGAGTTTAGGGTTTTGGTGTTTAGGGTTTAGGGTTTAGGGGAGTCCGGGTGACGCCTCCGAAGAGGGATGCAAGCTTTTGCACCCCAGGTCTTCAGTATTGCCTGGACTTCCAAGAGTCGACTCAATGGCCGCTCCGTGCCAACGATGTCGGCCTCCTCAGACGACGTGTTGGTTTCGGGGTTTGGGCTTGAGGGTTTAGGCTTGAAGCGGCTGCGATCGATCGGTTTCGGTGGGTTGGATTCGCAGGAGCTTGCTGGCACTGCGCTGGGCGAGTTTATATTTTTTTTTTTTGCCGGGGGTTGGGGATTTCGGAGACAACTTTCACTGCGTTGTTGTGCTACAGCAGTACATCTCGATGGATTGCGTGGACGGGTATATCAGCAGCGGATATCTGAGATTTTACCATTCCAGGCTTTGCAAAGCTGTCTCGACAAGCTCACACATGGCATTGCTACCCGGGGTGGGAATGTTCGACTTGATCGTTGTGTCTGACGAACGGGACAGGTTCGCGAGATGGCACTGGCTGCAGGAGTGACCAACTACTCCGAACCTCTATCGTAGGCCTTATATTATAGAACTTATAGTAATCCTCGTATCACAACCCCCATGGTCATCCCGATGTTCTAACCCTTCTGGCAACCCTTAAAGCAACGTCTAGCATGTTGTGAGACTAGACTCCTTTCCCAGTGTCGGATTCTTTCGAGCTCTTGCCCATCGTTCTCAAAACATAAGTTTTCAATCCTAAACCCACATCGTAATCCTTCAGAATCCAAACCCTAAATCCTAAGCCTTAAATCCTCCAGAAGCTAAACCCTAAGCCCCGCACCCCTCAACCCTAAACCCCTGAACCCCCTGGCACTAAACCCCAAGTCCTTCAAACAGTAAACCCGAAACCCTAATCGCTAAACCCTAAATCCTTCAGATTCTCTTCAACATCAACCGCTCGGCATCCCAACCGTTTGATCTGGCACCGCGAACTGGCTGAAGCCTCGGTAAGCGTCTTTTTAGTTTTGGGTGCAGGTAGGGTTTAGGGTTTAGGGTCTTTGAGATGGTCGGGTCCGCCTGATCGGCATTCTTTTGTGAAGTCGCACAACGGGATGTGTAGGAAAGCCCGCATAGCCATGTATGCTACTTCGATCAGTCATCCTTGTGATGGTAGTAGAAGAATGCCTGTGAGACTAGCGAAGATGTGACAGCTG
>CAJNJA010016393.1:0-11369 GCA_905231915.1 Symbiodinium necroappetens | reverse complement strand
CTAAACCCTACCTGGAGCCGAAAAGACCTACCGTTTTAGGGCTCCTTATTATGGTTTCTATACATATGGTTCCTTGAAAATGTAAGTCTTTTGGGCCACAGGTAAGCCCTAAACCCTAAACCCTCACATCCAGTCAAGTCTCTGCGCTCCAGGGGCTCTGCTTGACGAGGTAGCAGCGCAGAAAGGCCATCCATGCCCTGTTACTTTAGGGAGTTTGTGGTTTTAGGGTTTGAGGGTCAACAAAGGGGTCGCGCAGTGTTCCTATCTGCAGGGTTTAGGGTTCAGGTGTTGTAGAGTATAGGGTCTAGGGTTGAAGTTTTAGGGTTTAGGGTTTAGTGGTTTCTTAAAGTTAGCTTGTAATTGCCCTGCTTCGGGATCCTTCTGATACTAATCCGAACACGGCCTGATTTTGGCTTCCATGTTTTCTGAAAACCCCCATGCAGTTGTCGATGGTGATCAGAGAGTTCAATAGCACAACACGAAGTAGCAAGCATCACCATCATCAACACCGTTCTCATGCACGGTGGTGGCGATCGTGACCACAGGACTCGGATCTTTTCAAGTGCTTTAAGGACTTTAGCAGACCCTGGCATGATCCAAACAGCTCTCACGTGGTATAGCTACTCCGGCCATCCCTGCCAGACATGCTACGAGAACACCATCAACGTCGTCATTATCACCGATCAACGTCGACATCTCCAGCTTGAGCTTTCATATGCCAATCCACCTCAGCGCCACCAAATGCAGCAAGAGCATCTTCATCGTCAACGGGAATAGTTGCTGTTTGATCGCTACCCCACAAGTCATATACTATTTGCTAACCACGACAGAATTCGCATGAGTGTGAACTGATGTTCCATGCACCCGAGCTCGGTGTCAGACACGAATGTAGCAACCTAAACCCTAAAGCGCAAAACCCTAAACCAGTATAGTACCCATATAGAGCCGTTTGATCAGGTTCCTAAACCCCAAACCCTAAACCCTAAACATTAATATAGGGGCCTTAATAATTAGAATAGGGTTTTGAGGCCCATTATACTACAATTATATTAGGGAACCCCCAAAACTGTATACCCTAAAACCCTAAACCCTAAGCCCTAAACCACATTAGCTAGGGTTCAGGGCAAAATTGAACACCAAACCTTTCAGGGAGCCCTAAGTCCTGCACCCTCCATCTACAAGGAAGGCTACGAACCCTTGAGTTGCTGCTTCAAGGCGCAGTCAGAACAAAAACTGACAGTTTAGGGTTTAGGGCTTTAGGGGTTTTAGGGTTTAGGGTCTAGGCGCTTTAAGGGTTTGGGGTTTAGGGTTTAGGGTTTTAGGGTTGAGGGCCTTGTAACCTTGAGTGTCGCAGAACCTGAAACAACTAGAGTTGCGCCAAGTTTCAGGCAACCAACCAGCATTGTCACAAATGCCAGCACAAACCTCATGGGAAACTCGGTTAAAAGCCGGAGGACCAAGCATGTGTAGGATGTAGGTGCACGCGCGGAAAACGTTACACGTACGGTGCCGCATATGAACATGCTCATGGGCTTCACATGCACCGGGTCCAGCAATTGGACAGTACGTGACCGCCAGAGCGCCCAAGGCGCTAGACCAACGATATGATTCAATAGAACGTAAGTCTTCGGGTGTTCAAGCCATAAGCAACTTGTTGGGTACGGAAACCCTGAACCCTAAACCGTATGGAATAAGTTCCCCAGATCCTCCGGACGCCTAAGTCTTATGCTGCACTTGGCCAGCACCCCTAAGCCTCTTATGTGGGTCGCAGGTGTCTGTGGCAGCAACCTTCGCGGTGCAGATTCTCCGCGCAAGGTTTAGAGTTTAGGGGTTTAGGGGTTTAGTGTTGAGCCTCAACTCTTGGCGCGGTGGCTTCCGCATGAAATGGAAAAGGCTGCTGGAACTTGTTTGCACAGACGTAGACAGACACGGGCATACACAAACACACACACACACAAACACAGAGAGAGAGACAGCTATATAGTGATATATACAATATTAGCATATTAGCATTTATGCATATGTGTATATGTGTATAGATGCTTGTGAGTATGTATGTATGTATGTATGTATGTATGTATGTATGTATGCATGTATGTATGTATGTATGTATGTATATATAGTGTACATATATGTATATATGTCTACATTATATGTGCTAGCTATCTCTCTCCATATGATCGTCATGATCTGGTTGAGACTCGCTTCTGTTTAGTATACACATGGAATGACAAATCAGAGAATGATGCCTACAGTGATGCATAAGTGTGGCAGCAGAGTTTCTCTGTGTGTGTTTGTGTTGCTATTGTTGTTGTTGTTGCTGCTGCTGCTGTTGTTGTGGTGTGTGTGTATAGATATATATATATATATGTGTGTGTGTGTGTGTGTATGCGTATGCGTACGCGTATGTGTATGTGTGTGTGTGTGGGTGTGTGGTGGGTGTGTGCACGTGTGGGTGTGTGTAGGTGTGTCTGTCTGTGTGTGTGTGTGTGTCTGTGTGTGTCTGTGACAAACACATGCTTGCAGATGTCACTGAAAACAGACTGTGGTCTGACTTGATCCGAGGAAGTGACAAGTGAATGCACCATCACGTGGTTGCACCGTGTGGTTGCGGCACACCGGAGCAAAGCTCCTCCGGGTTCATCTGTGAAGACCCAGGTGGTGGGCTAATATATGTATCCTAGACATGTCGTTGCAAGTCAGTGTTGTCATTTTTCAAGATGCCCACGCATCGACTCTTGTTCCTTGCTGTGTTGCTCCCCTGCAGAAAAACATGCAGATGACAAATGAGATGCTTCGAGAGATGATGGAGTTGGCTTGCATGTGGCAGTGGCTCATGCCGAACTTGAAGCGCATGCTCGGCTCCGGTGTGGAGTATGAGAAGATCCAGGAGGCCTGGGAAATGGGGAGCCTCGATTGCACTGTGAGTGCCGTTCACAGCTTGTTTTGCATGGCTTGTGGCCGAGTGTTTGGATAAAACTCTTCAGCAGGATTCATGTGCAGTGACTTTTCATAATTCAAGGATAGACCTAGCCCCTTGTTTTGTTTGTGTGTGTGTGTGTGCAAAGCTCACCTGTCTGCCATGGCGAACAAGCGATTCACGATCAAAGAAGTGACATTCCTCCTGAAGATTCGGCGCTACAAGATCAAGCAACTGTGGAGCAAGCTAGAGTATCTTCGACAATCCGAGACTTGGATTTCAATTATTGAAAGATCATGGCTGCAGCAAGTATCCCAGTGTATGTGTGTTTGTTGTGTGGATAATTTTCTCAGGAATGGAAGTCTGCTTGGGTCTTGGCCGATACCATTGCAGCAAAAACTGCAGAACTGGAGAATGAGTGGATGGGTTGCGAGGACTTCAGATGGGAGACGGAATGGGAGAACAAGTTGATGAGTTCTGAGGACTACAGATCGCAGGAAAGCAGTGGATCCATGGAGACCGAAAAGCCCTCTCCTTCAAGTCCAAGAGAAACCTGTAGGTGGTCGGATTAATTGTTGATTGTTTACACATAATTAAATTTGATGGGCTCTGAAGAGAAAGGTGCCTCATCTAATTCGAAGTACAGGAACTGCTCCTGGTGCTGCCTCCTCGACTTCTGCCTAAGAGTGGGCACAGCAAAAAATATGTCTCAGTTCATTGTGATTGAAGGCAAAGACAGAATTTCCGTAGGGAACCAGAAACGATAAAGGAATGCATTCGTCAGGGGTTATCTTTCCTGTGACTTGGCCCGTAGAATCAGAGCATGCCAAAATACATCACCCGTGTCAGGAAGAGAGATAAATACAGCCATCTGCGCAAATGGCTGTATTTCTGGGATAGGAAAACAGGGGCCGGTAAATACAGCCATTTGCGCAGATGGCTGTATTTTGTAGAGAGGTAACAGCCTGTGATGTATTTCTTGAAGTAGAATCAGAGCATGCCAAAATACATCACCCATGTCAGGAAGAGAGATAAATACAGCCATCTGCGCAAATGGCTGTATTTCTGGGATAGGAAAACAGGGGCCGGTAAATACAGCCATTTGCGCAGATGGCTGTATTTTGTAGAGAGGCAACAGCCTGTGATGTATTTCTTGAAGTAGAATCAGAGCATGCCAAAATACATCACCCATGTCCGGAAGAGAGATAAATACAGCCATCTGTGCAAATGGCTGTATTTCTGGGATAGGAAACCAGGAGCCGGAAAATACAGCCATTTGTGCACATGGCTGTATTTCTAGGATGGGAATGAAGGAGCCGGAAAATACAGCCATTTGCGCATATGGCTGTACTTCTCAGACCCACACCTTAGACTCAGACCTGGTGCACATGAGTGTGTCAGTCAAACATTCTCCAGCTATCTGTGTGTCGTCTGTGTGCTTGGGCTGATTCTGTGATTAACCACATGATGTATTCCAGCTTCTGCTTCGGATTCAATAGTTTTTGTCCCTGTGCTATGACATCCGAGGGCCCTGGACCCGGAATTGCGTGGTGTGGTCAAAGCCAAAGATCCGAAGTTCGATCCGGAGAAGCTCGGCTTTGTTTGTGAGGCTCGTGGCGAAGCGCAACAACAATTCTTGGAAAAGGGCCAGTCCAAGATACAGAATGCTTTGCGGCAAGCCGAGCGCAGTGCCTTCGAGCTCTTCGGCAGACAGCTCTCTAACGACCAGTCCCACTTTCGGTCGTGACTTGGATGCGTTTAAGTTCTGTGTCTCCGAATAAGCAGGCAGGCCCGAATAAGTTCAAAGTTTTCAATGTAACACACATATAATATATCATCCCTCATGTTATGTGTGGTTGCCAAGTCGGAGCCATAGCTATGTCCTCATAAGACGCATGTTGTTCTTCGTGTTTGGCTCTACACCCTCAGGGAGCTGCTGCGAACTTCTGGTGATAACGAGAGGAAGCGGCAAGCTGCTGTGGCCTTGCTGGAGGATAGGTTTGCAAACATGAGCCCAGACGTTGTGCATTGTTTCATGTCTCATGTTTGAAAACCATCTGTGCCCTGCAGACACTTCACAAGAGTGGGTGGGCCCAGATTCGTGAGTATGCTGATGAGAACTTCCCTCTCTTCAATGTGGCCCCGAAGAAAAGGACGGGACTCGACCGCGACTACGAAGTGAAGCCGCTGGATCCACAGCTGAAGCCGTGGCTGTCGAAAAGCCTCGTCGGCTTGCAGGGTGGCGTGAGGAACATGAGCATGGAGCTCGTGGTTTATGTGGCGAACTTGGCCACCCAGGGTGTTGTCAGTGCGCCCAAGGTGAGTTTCCTGGTGAATTCCTTGCAAACTGCGGCAGCCAACATGCCCAACTCGTTCGTGGCAATCGTGATGCTGCCGAATCGTGCAAGCGATGGCCGGGTCAGGACGCACTCTGCATGCATGATGAGTGGGGTGTTGTGTGGTGTGAGCTTGGCCTTAGGACTTCAACCATTATCTTGTACTGTGGGTGCTCTTTAGAGTAACCAAGGAAGGAGCAAGAGCAAGAGGAGGAGAACGAGCTAAACAAGAAAGTCGAGGAGGATGCCGGGGATGACGACAATGATGATGCTGCAAAAGCAAACAAAGCTGAGGCGATCTCAGCACTGAGGGACTTCAAGTACACCCTCCTCGTGACTTTGCAAGAGCCAGCGAGAGGCTTGGAGGTCAAGCCTTTGACCTTGCTCTTCGATGAGTCTACGATCTACGGACAAAGGAATGGTTTTCACGAGGCCTGGTTGGTAACAAGCACGCAGGCCAGCACCCTGACCCGGAAGACGATATTCAAGAGGCTCGTGCTCGAGAAAATCCCGATGCTGCCACGGTCGGTGGCTTCTCTTGATAGGTTGTCTTGTCATTGTCAGTTTGATGCCCATACTTGTCTGTGATGGTGTTCGGTGCATGGCATGAGGAGATGATCCAGCCAACTTGTTTTGTGGTATGACTGAGGAAATGGTCAAGGTTGAGATCGGCCGCAAGGTTTGTGCCGACAGTGACCGGTTGTCAAAGTCACAGGAGCGTTCATGTTCTGATTCATGCTTACTGCCCATTTCAGATTCACTGTCGGTTTGGTGTTGCTGCTGCCCCTGGCACTTGTTCTGTCTGGGAGGAGATGAGGCAACATCTTGGAGGGGTCGGCCTGGTGAAGAAGCTGTTGCTTGCGTTGGACGCGCAGAAGATGCACACGGTTGTCGTGGACCTCTTCGGCCATGACGGCTGGGTTGGGCTTGCAACTTTGCAGCTGCAACAGGAGAATGCAAAGTGTGTTTGTGCCACGGTGGCACATACCGATATTGAGTACAAGTTCTGCAAAGAGACCTGGATGGATTTAACATGTAGACTCTTTTGTCTCAGAGTTGTGAAGTAAGTTTTAAAGTCATCGACTGTTATGATCCAGGACGTGATTCTGCACTCCCTCTTCAGCAAGGCGAAGGGAAAGCAATTGCAAATCACCGGGTTTCCAGACTTTGCAGCTGCAATGTCGGACCTTGCAAAAGTGCATACAAGCGAAGCGCGGTCTGAGTACGACTACCAGGTGACCGTGCCGGTGGGTGGTTGCCTCATCATCCTGCAGGCACTTGTGACGAAGTTCCAGGCATCCACGCTGGTTGCAGATGACTTTGAGAAGCTGCTCGAACAGCACGACAAAGAGTTCAATCGTGAACACAAAAAGGCTTCTGGGCCGGTGACTGGTCAAGATGCCGACGGCCGGGTGGCACCAAGTCCCAAGAAGTTGCAGAAGGTTTACGATGATGTGGGTGGCTTCTCAAAGGACCACAAGACGTTTCTGGTGGAATGTAAACATAAATTAAAGCTGTCACTGTTGATGTGTGCCGATTCCGGTTTTGTTCCTTGCAACCCATCCACTTGAAATCTTAGGCTGGTCGAGGCTTCCATGGGTGACTACACGTTGATGTGTGATCTTGATGATGCAAGCCTCTGGGTCCACAGCGACAAGATTGCTACCATTCCTGCTAATTCCGAAGTCCTGGGTTTTGGGTCTGGTGACTTTGCAGACGGTGCAACAGCCAACGATGTGTTATCGGACCCGAGCGGGAGATGGTTCCGCTATGCCCTCACAGGCCCAATGAAGCAGGTGATGGTCATTGTGGAGTGTGACCGAACACTGCCGGAGGAGATGAAAAACCTGCCGGTGTGGAACAAAGTGACTCAGATGTGGTGCATAGCTCCGGGTTTAATTCAGAGTTGGTTTCTATGTCTATCATGTAAGGTCATATTCCTTGACATTTGAGTCTAGGTTGTGTGTGCGTTTGTGTGTGTGTGTGAGGTGACGAACCTCAAATCATTTATGGTGGCAATGGAAGATGCCGGCGAGCTCGTGAGCCTCCTAGGCAGCAAGAAGGGTGAAAATGATGAGTTGCAGCCGGTCGAGAAGATTGTGTTCATCATGGATGCAATGAAAACCACCGCCAGCAAGAGACGCAAGATCACAAAGGCTTCTCGTTTCGTATATGGATGAAACTAGGATATGTATGAAAACTGTATGTGCCCAACTAGTCTTGCATGCAGCTGTAACAAGTGTGTTGTGTGGGTGCAATAATGTGTGATACTGTTTGCTGGCCTCGTCTTGTTATCTTCTGCACTCTCTCTGAATCATGCGTTTGCTATGTGATGTCACTCTCATAAACTAAGGTGCGGCCGATCACTCTCGGTGCCCACATGGACGTTGCCAAAATCCGTTCCCTTCGTCTTCCATTCCAGGTGGCATGGCGCATGAGGCCGGTGGGTTGATTTCGAAATTGGATAAACACAACTCTTTGTTTTCTGATATGCCGATGTGCCATGCAGTATGTCACACAAGCTGCCCTGTGTACTCTCCCTGTTCTCTCAGGCTGACCCATCATCGCGTTCTCTCACCTGTGAGGCCTGTGCTCATGCATGCCCAGGAAATGCAACTCACGCCGGGTGTGCACCGACTCTTCTGAGCTAGAAGCCTCGTGGGGTTGTCTGTGACTCGATGAAACTTTCAGGTGTGTGTGCCTGTGCACGGGCATCTCTGAAGGTCTAGTACTGGGGCCCATCGGACCAAGGTTCCAGGGCTGGAGACAGAACTCACAATCGTGTCTGACTTGCCATCTAGAGTGATGTTAACTTTCAAAGCGTCACCTAACCCTTCAAACTGCTTCGTGGGTATACTGTGCTAGACCTTCTCAGACACACTTAGCCACAAACGATGATCGAACCTATGTGGTGCCACACGTACCTCGCCAGGAGATGCAGCATGCACGCCTGATAGGTCACCTCAGGTGTGGAGTCACAGCTTTTGCCTGGGGAGTGCCAGTCGCTTGCAACGTTGTGGAAGCTGGCATAGGGTACTCTCATAGATATTGTCGGATCTTTGGCCTGGGCCTGGGTGCTCTTCTCTATGCCAATCGTGCCTTTATATACAACTGCTGCTCCATAGGGGCCTGTACTGAAACCCTAAACAAAAATTAAATGCCCTAAACACCTGAAGCCCAGAACACCCTAAACCCCTAAACCCGATTATCAACCCCCCAACCCCTAAACCCCTAAACCTAAAGACCTAAACCCTAAACCCCTAAACCCTGAAGCCCTAAACCCCAAATTCAAAGCCCTAAACCTTAATCCCCTAAACCCCTAAACCCCAAAGCCCTATACTGTATCATAAAGTTGTTGCTCATAGAGGACATTAGTGGTTATCACAGCTACAATTCATGTCAGTGAGAGGGCTACCAGGGCCAGGGCAATTTGAAGTTCTCAGACCTCGGCAAACATGTGCCTCGGCGTCGTTTCTCTGACTCCACAAATACGCATCTTCATGCAGTGCAAAGCATGGTCTTTGGTGGGTAAAAGATCTGGCTCCTGAACAAGGCCCAGGTGCCAGCTCCTGCAGTCTGTGATAGTTGGCGCAGTGTGTCACATCAGCAGCCGCAGGGAGCCGAAGCCACTGTCCTGCCGAACAACATGTCTTAGAGTTCGACAGCCGTGATAGCAACTTGGACAGTCGCAGGTTTTGTGCTTCGAGCCAGGGGGGGGGGGTCTGTTCTTCCTTGGGTCGTGGCTGCCAGGACAGCCATGTCACGTGTCCACATGGATTCCATAAGCACAGAAAGCTCGCCATCCTTCCAAGCCCCACCGTTCCAGACTGCAGACTACGAGGGCGAGCTGGACAGGTTGAACAACATGGCACAGCAAGCTGAGTCTCAGTCTGCAACCGCAAAGTCACCGAAAGGTGCCGAGAAGAAAGGCATCAAGAGGCTGGAGCGCTTTGAGGTTAAGTCCGGTGATGGTGAGGAAAACCCCGATGCGCAAGCTGCTGAAGGAGACGATGGTGAAGATGATGATGAAAGCAAGGCCCCCAAGAAGAAACCCGCCGGCCGAGGACGAGGAAGAGGCCGGAAGAAGAGCTCGAGCAGCGATGCGGGATTCAATGCCATCAAGAGAAAAGACGACGATGATTCAGATGATGATGATGATGACTACAGCGAGGCCCCCCCATGTTGATCATGTCATCTGCAGTGGGCTGGGCTGCATTCATGTCAATGTTGTCTTGTTACTGCAGTCTTCAGCTTACCACACATCCTGAAGGCCAGTGGCAAAAAGAAGAAGGGCAAAGTGAGGAAAACTTCAAGACGGAGCAAGAAAAGCCCAAAGTCACGGAAGACCAAGAAGACCCAAGGCAAGAAAAAAAAAGACCCCAAAAAAGGAGGGCGCAAGAATCCGGCCAACGAGCTGGAGGCTTTGGTGGGCATGATGCAGGACCAACCCTATAAGTTTGATTATAGTTAATCGTTCGTCGGCTAGCTATGGTTCCAATCTGTGTGCACTTCATTCATGTCATTCGATGGCAGGATGCCGAGACGCAGTTTGCCACAGGCTCTGAGGTTTTGGTGAGTTCCAGCTCGGGTTCTTCTGAAGATGAAGAGTCTTAGCTGGCAATGATGAAGACCAAATGTCACTACATGCCTCAACTTTGAACCCTGGACACGCACTCCATCAGGATGAGTGTGGGTCCTCATCGGATCTGATCATCTCCGAAGCTTGCCTTGGATTATTCGGAGACTCGCTCTAGGGCCTCTAGGGTTTATGGTGGCTTTGGATACATGCATACATGCATACATGCATACATGCATGTATGCATGCACACACACACACATGCATACATGCATATGTGCATGCATACAGACATACATGCATGTATACATACCTACATACAAACATACATACATGCATGCATGCATACATGCGCTCGGCTATAGTTATAATTGTTGTGGGATTGCAAGAAGTGTGAAAGCTTGGGATGCCATGCTGCTTTAACCTTTGCAAGCTATACCTTATTATTAAGTAGTAGTAGTATTACTATATTCACGCAATGTATATGTGCAATATGTGTATGTGCCTTGACATGTGTATGCATGTATGTATGTATGTATGTATGTATGTATGTATGTAGGTATGTATGTATGTATGCATGCATGCATGCATGTATGTGAGTATGCATGTGCACACGTCTCTTCCGGATTGGGTGTCTCTGCTTTGTAAAGTCTCGGTCCCTGTTAGAACCCCCAATTACTAGATTGGGGCTCTGAACTTAGGGTTAAGGTTGGGGGCTTCAGCAAAACGCCTCAACCCTAAATCCTATAAACCCTAAGCCTAACCTAAATGCACTGCAAAGTCCTCACGACAATTCCCGAGCACTGCTTGTAAATTCAGCTCCCGAACACTTTTCAGGTGTGGCCAGCTGGGACAGTAAGCTTTAAGTTTAAGGCAGGAGGGGGCTTTGGTTGATCACCTACCGCTAAAAGGCCTCAACCCTAAATCCTTTCAGCCCGAAATTAAACCTGCTAGCCCCGAATCCGAAGCATTGAAAACTTAGACCCTTTAACCCTGAACCCTCCTCGACCCTTCAATGTGTAAGGATTAGTAAGGATGCTTGGCATTAGGGGGTTGAGGCTTGGGCTTTAGAGGGGTTAAGGGTTCGGGTTATATTAGGGTTGTAGGAGGTAGACTTACAGGGGGGGGAATGAATGCAGTCTCATTCCAGGCATCAGCCGAGGGCAATGGTGAGCGCCCACGCGATGATGAAGTGCCTGTCACGTGGTTTGAATTGGTATCAACGACTCAAGTCCCCGCCAGACCCACCCCCAGCCCACCTTCCACCCCACCCCACCCCCACCCTTCAACCCCCCACGCACCCCACCCCCACACCCCACCTCCCCCCCACCACCCTACCCACCGACCACCCCACACCCACACCCACCACCCCACACCCACGTGTGACCTTCTGCATCTTGCCTGTGAGTGATTTGTCCTACCAGAGGGGTGTGGTGCTTCCCATACAAAGACACCCCTTCATGTCGCTGGCCGGGCATGGGACTGTCGGTGACTGGCCGCTTGCCCACTTGGGCTGAGACCCTTGAGGCCAACCAAT
>CAJNJA010016392.1:0-11369 GCA_905231915.1 Symbiodinium necroappetens | reverse complement strand
ACTGCGAAATGTGAACAGCCCGTGCCAGCCCTGGCCTCAACCACGGACAAGACCGGTGCGAGCGCTACCCTGCGGTCCTTATGCAGCATAAGGACCATAAGGAAAGTGGCACACCACAGAGTCCACTGTTTTTCCTTGCCTGATGGGCATCCTCCTCTGCAGGTTGTGCAAACGGTGTGGCAACTCTGTCGCGAGTCGACCTCACGTCATCCTGGCAAAGATGCTCAGCGTCGCTTGAGTCGGGCACACGACTGAATGGTTCTTCTGATTGGCTCAGAAACAGGGGAAGTGTGCGCTCGATATGGTTCAACTGCACTCTGCACTTGCTTGGTAAATTTCAACATCCAGCGCGAGCTAGGCATGGCACTGCATATGTCCGACGAATGACCTTGCAAACTGCATGCACGCATTTTCGTGATGCCGTGACGGACATGGACACACATAAGCTGCGTTCATCCATGTCATGTACCACTTTGAAACAGAGCCAACCATCTGCACTAAAACTAACGCGGCTACGACGAAGCCGGGCTCGTTCTGGTCAGGACGTGCAACTGAAAATATGGAAGCGTTTTCATTGCATGTCGTGAGAATTAACGTAGACCCCTGATCACTCTCCCGCCTCTGTTTAAGGGGCCCTTGTATTGGGATCCTGCAATAGTCCGTAAAATGGGGAGAGGGTGTTCTCATCGGCGGTCTTGGTTGGCAGTCCATATAGCCGTACCGTCGAGGGTGAAGAGCGGCCGAGGAGATGCCCGGCCTCCCTTTGTCAATGCAGCGTCTGCTGCGTGTGGCGCTTCATGGTATATGGCGTGTGAGGAGTTGCAACTACAGTTTGTGCGTACATGTGAGTACTCTACAAAGGCGAGGCTCCACATAAGCCCCTTCCCAGAGCATGTAAACAAGCCGGCTCCACTTGTGACATGGGCTGCACCTGCAAGCAGGGACAAAGATCCAGTGCTGAGTGAGCATGCAAGTTACGCAGCTACGCGTCGTAAACGTATACAACACCGGGTCGCTCCTGCTTGCGTCATTTTCTGTCCATCGCTGTCGACAGAACCGGCGGACGGCCTCAGTATTGACCACGTTGCTGAATTGGACCGTCCGCATGTCGTCAGGTACATCCTCCTCGCGTGCAAAAGGATATGTCGAGGAGATTCCAGGCCGCAAAGTTTTGAACACGGTGAGGACCAGCTGCTTGGCGTCCATGATGGTTCATGTGTCATGTGTGGTGCCAGACACACTTACGGAGCGCTTCGGTTCATGACAAAAGCCTACTCTTTCGGTCTGGCCCTGCGTCGCACATGGTTGCACCTCCAGTCCCCTGACTCGAGGCACAAAGGGCTGTGGCAGGTTCTCCTTGACGAAGGGTGTCGCCTGTCGATCTCGACTCGAGCGTCTCTGCCCGGAAGCAGGGATGGCCTGGATCTCGGCTGGATCGGTGTCTCATCGAAAAGGTCACCGGACATTCGCGTCCCAGCCTGGATCTCAGCTGCCCCAAGTATCCGAACCGTCTTAGCCGCAGCATCTGCAGGCGTGTCCTCCAAAGCAGGCCAGCAAAAACAAGCGCTCCCAGCCCGACTGCATGTGTAATCCTCCACCATGTCGGTGTTCACATAGGGAGTTGGCATCCTGTCGCCAGAAACATAGCAAGGACCGTGCTGCCGACTAGACTCGCAATGAGCTGGTACACGAGTACAATTGTACTGTGGAGTCTGCACGACTTGGAGGCTATGGACAAAGGTTGGAAAGGCCTTGGCCAAAACTTGCACCCGACCGTGGGGATGTCTAGGACACACTGGAACAGAATAACACCGCTCGGAGTATCAATACCAAGCTTATGTTGTTGACTCTTGCCGCTTGTTTTCAACTGCAAACACCCCACTTTTAGCCAGATAAAAATGTCTTCTCCACGCAAGCAGAAAGCCACGCAAACTGGTCAAAGTTTCAAATGCTTGGAAAGAAAGAGAGTAGAATCTAGCACTGGGCTAAAACACTTGGAAAGATTCCAATTCACACGGAAAAGTTGGCATCTCAGAACAAGGAGATTACTCACTGTTGACTGCATTCCATGCTTTCATGCCCCGTCCTGTCCCTGCTGGATCGGAAAGTCTCCCCGGAACCTTGGACTTCGAACTCCTTGAAGACGCTGCGGGATGTTGCAAGCTACATTCACATGTTCCAGTGCTTGCGCTTGCGGGGCATCAATAGTCCTCGACCGTGGACACCACCGGCGCAAGCAACACTCGCCGATCCTGCGCTGCACCGAAAGGGCCCCAGGAAACAAGAACAGTGCGGTGCCTCAGACAAGGCAGCTGCCGGTGCATAGGGTGTGGCGATGTGGTCGCGCACCGACCGATTACCAACCTACCGATGCAGGTTGGACAACTTTGACAAGCCTGCGGATGGCTGGCTGCGAACAGTGTTGTGAATACCGGATGCTGCTATTTCGCTAGCGACGAGCAGCTTGCTTCGATCAATATCGCATCACTGTGTCTCGCTACCTCCGGCACCGTCTCCGGCAGCTCCAGTGCTCCACTCGCGATCGAAACCGTGTCGGAGAAGTGAACCGAGGCCTGAAAGCGGAGTTTCCATCTTTGCTTGCAAGAGGGAAGCCTGGGATGGGTCGATCTCTCTCGCAGGTGGTGTAGCCGGAACGCTCCTAAGACATCCTAAGACAACAGAAGACGTCCGAGCCCGATTGGAACAAAGCTCCAAATGCTGCAAAAGGAGCCGATGTTGAGAACAAACAAGATCCAGTGCATGTTATGGTCGATTCAACGATTTGTATCCACATGTCTTTCTGCCTACACTACTCCTGTAAGTGCACAGTCAGCTACACCGCTACACCTTTCAATTTCAATGCTTCCACTGACACCGCATTCATGCCTCGGAAGCCAGGGCGCCACTGAACTGCACGGTACGCACATTGTTCGGCACATCCTCTTCCTTCCCAAGTGAGGTCGGGAGTCTGTCTCAAAGAGGCGGCATGCACGTTCATAGTTGGCGGCTGTGATCTGGAAGCATGACCGAGAGAGCATAGCCCGAACATTGCAAGAGAGCTGAAATCCTTGACGAAAGGAGTGGCTTGTCTTTCGCGGCTGGACCGTTTGCTGCCAGAGCCTGGATTGGCCTGCAGGTCTCTCTGATTGACGTTGCAAACAAAATCATGACAGGTTTCCTAATTGTAAGCCAAGCCAGGCTCGTCCGAATCAAAATCCTCAATGATCATCAATGTCCCTCAATCTCAACAAGCAGAGCGCTCTTGGAAAGCCTCGGTGCTCACCGCAGCGGAGAACTGAACTGTCCGCGCGTCGTTGGGAGGCACGTCTTCTTCCTGAGCACTCTCACAACAACATGTTCTGACCGTCTACCCAGCAGGCTCGCAAAAAAGGCACCAGACCTAGCATCGTCCAGGCATTGAGCACTCGAGGGGTTGGGACGATGCCCTCAGCGGCTTAGCGAAATGAGCAGCACTTTCTAAAGGCAATATGCATCTTTCCTTGGAATGGAAAGTGCGATGAATCCGAAGTGCAACGATTTAGGACACAGACCTGCCTTTCTCTGGATTGTCTGCTTCGTTGTAGCCAACGAATTCAATCGAAGAAATTGTGCTTCAACCACATGCAGTCTTAATGAAGTTGAAGGGCGACAGCCAAGAACAAGACCCACCTAGCTGGTTCCAAGGCACCTTGACGAAAGGGGTGGCTTGTCTTTCCCTGCTGGGCCGTATTCTGCCGGGTGCTGGAATGGCCTGACACGGTTGAGAATGGATATTCGAGATCCAGATGCCAGCAGGTGGAGAGTCATCTAACTTGATCAGAACATGGACATGAGCATGTTCCCATCATCTTTCACCGGAGCACATGCCGTCTGCGGCCCTGCGGAAGCTGATTGCTCTGCAGCTAGGATTTTCTCTGACATTCTGATCGCGTCACTGCGACAAGCCGAACTACGTTGCTTCAGCGACAGTATTCGCTCTAGCTCAGGCTGCGAACTTTGCTTTCCCAACCCGAAAGGCAAAGTGCGGTTTTCGGTCTGCGAACTCGGACACTTGGTGTCAAGCTCGCGGCCTTTACGTTTTGTACGAACAGCGCGGCTCACGGGCAGGAGTGGTAGTGGTGGGTGCTGCAAAAACCCGAGCCTCCGCTGTTTCCGAACTCGAACTTACAAGCGAACAAACGAACTCCGCAGGCTTGTCACTCTTTGCACACGTGCAAAACAAGACAACCCGAACTCCGTTGCTTCAGCGAAAGTATTCGCTCTCACTCGGGCTGCGACTTTTCTTTCACCAACCCGAGAGCCAAGGTGCGGTTTTTCGGTCTGCGAACTCGACTCGGGCACTTGGTGTCCTCGCGGCGGCAACGGTGGGGAGAACTTGGCGCGGCCTCCTTCGGCATGGGACGGGTTTCGCACTCATAGCCTTGGCCGCTGCTGTCGTTGCTGCTGAGACCAACTTGGCCCCCGCTGGCTGCGAACCTGAGGGTGCCGGCCCCTGTACTTGGTGGCTTCGTGTGGCTGTCGCGACCTCCGAGGCCTCCTCGGCATTCGTGGCGCACAGACGGATCTTCCTGAGGTCGTCGTCCGTCAGGCGAACCATTAAGTGCTCCAGGTCCGCCATATTCTCCTCCCCGACCGTGTGGTCAGAGGCCATCACCACGAGCGCCCTGCGACCAAGCCATGGCTGCGAACGGGTCCAGCGAATCTGCTGCAAAAACTCATCGGGCCTTCACGAGCTTCAGCTGTTTGCGAACTCGAACTTCAAAGCGAACAAACGAACTGTGCACGGCACACTTAAGTACAGAAAGCGCACACTCCGCAGGCTTGTCACTCTTTGCACACGTGCAAAACGATGCACAGCGTGCATCATCATAGCCCCAAGATCTGCAGGAACTACATGGAGCATGAACGAAAGGCCTCGGTGCTCACCGCACCACTGAACTGGACGTTCCGCGTGTCGTTGGGGGGGATGTCTTCCTCCTGACACCAGGCTACAGTATCACACATCCAGCCTCACGACGTTCATGATTCTATGGTACACATGGGTGAATAATGAGCAGTTGCAAACAGCAGACGATGCTTTCCATGCGGGAACGGGACAACAAGCTTGAGATGTGAACGCCTGGACCGAAACTCAGCTGCACGACTGGGGGTGCTGTGTCGCTGTAGCTGCAGCTTCGGAAACACCTGCAAGTGCAAGCTCAATTTAGCAGCTTGGCTAAGATGCCGGTGAGGCTTGTGCTGACGATGATTGGTACCCAGTAACAATACAAGATGTCACCAATCCTTGACGAAAGGGGTGGCTTGTCTCTCCCGGCTGGGCCGTCTTCTGCCACAGGCTGGAATGGCCTGACACGATTGTGAAAGGATACCCGGACATGCATCAAAGACAGAGTTCGAGCTGCCAGCCGGTGGAGTCATCTGACTTGTGATCAGAACATGGACATGAGCAACTTCCCATCATCTCTCACCGGAGCACATGCCGTCTGCGGCTCTGCGGAAGCTGACTGCTCTGCAGCTTGGACTTTTTCTGACATTCTGATCGCGTAACTGCTGCATAGCGTGCATCATCATAGCCCCAAGATCTGCAGGATGTACACAAAGCATGCACGAAAGGCCTCGGTGCTCACCGCACCATTGAACTGGACGGTCCGGGTGTCGTTGGGAGGCATGTCTTCCTCCTGACATCAGGCTACAGTGTCACACATCAAGCCTCACGACGTTCATGATTATCCGCCGACCCTGCAGGGGCTGCATTTCATCGTTTGGTTGCCTTTCCGACCCCGCCTGCAAGCCCTTCACCCACAGCGGCTGCAACCCCTCAGGTCAGCGCCCTCAGGCCCCCACCCATTATTTTCAGCGCCCGCCGGCACGCCGCCCCCGACTGGCCATCTCTGAGGGCATTGTAGTGTAATTTCGTGCCCCCTGGGCGTCCAACCCCCTGCCCAACTATGGCGCTTCCACAGACCCCCACCGCCGTCCGCGCCGTGGGGTGAAGCCCCCCCCAAATTATACTAGATTTTGGGGTTAACATGGAACAGCGCTCGGAAGTCCTCATAAAACAGTCCCCATTTAACATGCATAACAGTATCAGCGGTAGTGGCATTCATGGTGGTAGTGATAGTGTACAGTACGTGGGTGTATTTGACAGTGTGTGGTAGTGGTATAGCAGGGGTAATGGTAGTGGTTGTGTTATTGTTAAAACATCGTCGTCGTGGTGGTATGTGGTTGTGACGGTGGTGGTAGCACGCAGTCCCTGGAAGTGGTCCTGGCCTGGCTGTTGATCGTAGTATTACGTGATGGTGTGCGCGGTAGTGGTGGTACTATGTGGTGGTCTTAGTATCGCAGTGGTGTGGTGGATGTGGTGGTCGCACTAGCCATCGGGAAAAACCTGGCCCGGGTCACGCAGTCTCCTATCAGGGCACCATGAACACTCTCCTCTCGCTTGCACTAAATCGACTTTAATCTCGCAAAAAGTGCATCACTATTTGCACTATTTTAGACTTTAATCTCGCGCTGCGAAAACTTGTATGAATGCATAGGGGCAGCTGTGTCATCTACAGACAGAACAGCTCCTGCAAATAGTGCGAGACGGATCAGGTGGGGTCTGCAGAACCAGCAGGTCCTTAAAAAAATGGGGGGGGGTCAGGTCCGCCGAACCACCAGAACCGTTTATAAAATGGGTGCGGGCCGTCTGCCCAACCACCGAATCCTTATAAAATGCGGGGTGACTCCCTTCTTTCTTGTGAAAAGACCGTTTCAGAAAGGGGGTTACCCTACCCCATTTTACAAGGCTATTCTATTCTGGAGGGGGATGGAACCCGACCCCCAGCCAAACTATTGCTCTCCACAACGCCCGGCACGCCGAGCCCGACTGGCCAGCAATGCCAGCAATAGGGTATTGTCATCAAGCCCAACCCCTCAGGCCCCCCGCCGCATTCCGCGCCCTGAGCGCCCAACCCCCCCACCCAATTGTTGTTCTCCACAGCGCCCGCCGGCATGCGGCGCCCGACTGGGCAGCATAACAATTCAATTCCAGCACAAGCCAAGCCCAACACCTCAGGCCCCCCACCGCCCTCCGTGCCTTCAGCGCCCTGAGCGCCCAAATATATTGTTCTCCACAGCGTACGCCGGTACTCGTGCCCGACTGCCCATATGGCCAGCAATCGGGGTATATTGTCACAATATTTAAATCGAACCCAACGCAAGCCCAACCCCTCAGGCCCCCCACCCCGCCGCATTCCGCGCCCTCAGCACCCTCGACTGGCCAGCAATGAGGGTATTGTCATAATAGTTTAATTCGAGACCCAAGGCAAGCCCAACCCCTTTTCCCCACCGCCCTCCGCGCCCTGAGTGCCCAACTCTCCAGCCAACAGCCATTATAGGGTATTATCAGCTGGTGCTGTGTCGCTGTAGCTTGGGAACCAACTGCAAGTGTAAGCTGAATTCAGCTGCCCAAGCACCAGTCAAGTATGGTGGAGCACACGCAATCACTCAGCCTGGCTCAGATGCCGGGGGGGCTTGTGGTAAAGATGATTGGCAACAATACAAGACCCCAGTGTCACCAATCCTTGACGAAAGGGGTGGCTTGTCTCTCTCGGCTGGGCCGTCTTCTGCCAGAGGCTGGAATGGCCTGGCACAGCCACAAAACTTGCAACTTACAACCACGAGAAGCAGTCTCGAAGATGTGGAGATGCCTCCATGTCGGCTGCAGGGAAGATTCGGACTGTTTTTCCAGAAGATGCGTAGGTCTCAGTTTCCTCTCAGCAAGATGTATCGATATGAACAGCCCATGGGCACCGCATTGCAGTACGAAGCTAGACGCGCCGAGTCCTCGATCATCTCTGAGCTTACATGAGGTGTAGGCATCCTGCATATTGGTGCGGAAGAATTGCGTGTGACCCCGGGACTGTGTGACCCCGGGACTTGCCAAACTCCGGTATTCTTCCGTTGTGCAGTCCTGTCTCGGCTTGAGCGCAGCCTCTCTCGGGAGCTCTGTACTTCAAACTCCTGAAAAGAACTTGGCAGACTGAAGGCAGATGTCGATTTGCTACTGAATGCACGAATCTGCAGTTCCTCGACTGTTGACAGGACCGGTGCCAGCAGTGCTCTGCGATCCTGCAAACTTGCATCGTCCCGACAGCCCATTGCCACAACAAAAGATTCTGCCTCGGAGGCTGTCACGTTGGCCGCTACGAACGGGGTTAGGATTCGGTCGCGCACGGACCTGTTGCCAACCTGTCCATATTCTGCTGGGCTGGTTGATGAACAATGTATCTCGCAGCCTCTGGGACGTTCTCCGGGACTTCCAACGAGGTGACGGCCGAGACAGAATCCGAGAACTGCACAGATACCTGTCAGAAGCCCTGTCAGTCTGCGCTCGGAGCTGCTGCAAGTGGATGGCCTCTGCCGCGGTGGACGCCTGCACTTACCGACACTTGCCCATGATCCAAACTCTCATTGGCGAACGCCATCGTGCATCCTGCCTGAGCCCATGGGGTTGGCCTTAGGAACTTCCGCTTTGGCAAGACGCTCTAATGGCTGATGTAAGCGGATGCGTTGTGAATGATGCTGAAAATCAGCTCAAGGACATTCGATCCCGAGAAGATCGAAGAGTGGACGATGGACCTTGTGGAAAGAAGTCAGGGTCGCAACGTTTTCAGCAAAGAGTCTGCCCCAAGGGATGCGGCTCAAAGTTGACTCTGTCACGCTGGGAGGCTCATGGGACAGTCTAGCAGAAGGCCTGAGATCCAGCAGTTCTGTTCCAGAGCATCCGACATTTTTGCCCTCGAGACTTTACTGCCAGGCAATCAAAGCGCTCAGCAACAGACCGGCTCTGGCTGGCCTTCACATGTACGATCGTATACGTTTACAGCATCACGGACTTGAAATCGACATCACCATTATCAGCTGCAGGCTCTTGGGCCCTGGCTTGAGCGGGCTCAGAAGTCTCAGCAGCTCCTGAAGCTGGATAAGCTGGGAAGTCGGAACAAAAAGGCGCGGTCTGACACTTCGTCTTGGGTGAGCTGTGCGATGCTGCGTAGCTGCGTGTGCCTCCTTCGCCAGTCAGCTCGCGAATCTCCTCCGCCATCTCTACCAGGCGCCTGCTGTGCAAACCCGCAACCCGAAGCAAGCACGCACGCACGCGCATACACAAGGCCATATATAGACGGACCGTAACCGGTGGCCGCCTCCGCATCATGACACACTCGTCATGTTTGTCGGAATCCTGGCATTGTTCACAGCGGGAGTATTTTTGCTGCCAGGAACTCGCTTGTGCCGACAAAGCCGTCAGTGCCTCGCCAGCATCGGAGCCTTCAGCAGACTCGTCTTGGCGCTCATGCGCACGATTGCAGACCTGCCGATGACTCGTCAAATGCCGATGAAGAACAACGGACTACAAGTGTGCAGTTCTGGGATCAGTGCCCAGCATGCATATCGGTCTTTGGACTCAATCGACATCTTCAGTTGCCTGACCTGAGCAGTGGCAAACACTTGACATCCCTTGACATTGCGTTCTGTCCTCGGGCCCAGAGTTTTACCCCTGTTTTGCCGCAGGAATACCTTGTCTGCCTTTGCTCAAGCCTTCTTGTACCACGCAGGGCTGGGATCATCCAAATCCTGTAGCGCGTGACACACCCATGTGGAAATAGTGCGCTGCCTTTCGGAGCTTGAAACCGAAACCACACGAAGCTTGTCAGCTCTTGGGGCTTTCACTCACTGAGTATCTACTTGTGGCATGATGATTGCGATGAAACTTACTGTAGACCTCCGTACATGGACAACTTGAGAACGTCGGCACGTATCAGTGCTCGGCAGAAGCTTTCAGCTTTTCCTTCTCGTGGTCAAAGGCTGGAGTAGCGGCTTGCCCCTCCTCCAGCTCCTGGTGACAAGACAACGTAAGCCTTCAGACCGTAAATCGCAGACATCAGATCTTAAGGCAACAGAGGAGGAAATGGCAGAAGCTGAAGCCATGACAAGGTACCAGCATGCACCAGCTAGATCTCTTGCTACGGTGCATTTACACAATGGGGGGAGGCTTGTGCAAGGCCTCTGGGGGAACAGCCTTACAAATCGTCTCGAAACAGACCAGGCCAGCATGCATGCACTTTAACCTTAAATCGAAAGTGGCTGGAGGTCTCACTTTGGAGGGTTTACCCAAGGCTGTCCAGGCACTCGAGATTTTCCCCCAAGAAGTCTGGGCAGCCCTCATCGAGCATAAACCGCATCTTGTCCAGTCCGGTCTGACCGTCACAGTCTGACCCTCTCATTGCAATGAGCTCCTCGACCTCCGATTTCAATTTCTTGATCTGGTCCTGCCAGCAGCGCACATCGCAAGTCTTCCTGCACTCTCGAGCCTATGATCGGATCCATCGAGCCGTCCATGCCACCCGTCCTCCAGATAACGCTTTTCAGCGAGCCTGCGCTCACGCTCTGTCCGAACCTCCAGGAGGGCGAACAGACGCAACTGTGCTGTGTTGCGCTGTGATGCCGCAATAAGCTGCAGTTGCCTCGTCCAGAAGCTGCTGTGCAGCCAAGTGGCCCTTCAAACAGCTTCACAAAATACAAACCGCCCTGGCTACATTACACCACCAGACCCATCTTCTTGGCATGCTTGGCTGATCAGAGAGCATGACGTTCAGATTCAATGGCAGTGGCACGTTGCTTGCTCTCGCAGTACTTACATCTTCATACGTCGTGATTCAGACTCGAACGGGCGCCTGTGCCGCAGCAGGAGTTTCTACGAAGAGAGCATTTCGAACTTCTTTCATTGCCTACCAGAGTGGCGCAAGAGCAGCGTCCTGAGCTCACCTGACGCACCTTTCGCAGCTTGCCGACTTCGAGGTTCCGCTGCCTCCGCTGTCGCTGAATAAGCTGCACCTGCAGGGCGCAGGCTCCGCACACTCCAGCCGAGACCCAAGTGCGAAGATAGCTGCCTGCCGCCTCAACAGCTCCAGGTCCTGTGCCCACCTCGCTGCCGAGAAGAAAGCCGCGAGAAAACTGCATGGAGACTGAGTCTCCTACGAGCATTCGTGTCCGTTTTCAGGGCGAAACTGCGACAAAGCAACCTGCCAATGCAGCGCTCCATTCGCAGAACTCGCGACGGAATGCAGGCTGCTGAAGACGTTTTAAGGATTGTTAGGGCCATTGTCAATGCATCTTCTATGCTACCATCATTATGATTGCATCTTGCGAAGCTTGAGAACTCAACTTCAAGCTGTGCCGGGCCACTCGCACCTCATGCTCTCTCAAGTGCTGGCTGAAGGTGGTCTGCAGTTTTCCCACCTCCGTGCGGAGGACCTGGCCATTGAGCCACACTCCAGTCTAAGATCACCACCCAAAGGCATCACAAGTAAGGACCCGGTACGGTG
>CAJNJA010016391.1:0-11369 GCA_905231915.1 Symbiodinium necroappetens | reverse complement strand
CTGCTGCTGCTACTACTGCTACCACTGCTACTGTTGCCACTGCCACTGCTACTGCTACGGCAACTGCCTGTTATTGCAACTCTGGTCTTCCCTCGGATCGTGGCCTATGTGCTGTGCTTCTAGCTGCCAGGCTCTTTTCCACGTCTTATCTTCTTGATCTCAGACGGAGTTGGAGCTAGTTTTGGGTGGTGGCCATGGTGGCAGCAGCAGCCGGACCTAAAAAGGCTCCCTAACTTAGGCAACTACCCATGTCAAGCCCTGCATCTTTGGGAGTTTGAGTGGTGCTCGGGGCTTTGGCCTCTCAGCCACACCAGCCTTAAACCCACAAAATGGTCCCCTTAACCCAGGAGGTCTTTGGCTAAGGATCCTGGCATTTAGGGGTCTCTGGCACTGGGCACTTGGCTCCGGAGGCCATTGAAGATCCTCGTATTCTAGGTTAGGGAACTCCCCCCCCAAGCCCCAAACCCCCAAACCCAAAACCCCTAAACCCTAAACTCCAAACCCTAAACCCCTAAACCCTAAACCCCTAAACCCCTAAACCCTGAACCCCTAAATCCCCTATGCCCTCCACTGCAACCCCAAAACCCCTAAACCCTAAAGCCCTAAAGTCAAACCAGAGCCTCTGCCCTCCATTGCAACCCCAAAACCCCCAAAACCCCCAAAACCCAAAACCCCAAAGCCTTAAACCCTAAACCCCTAAACCCGAAACCCCTGAACCCTAAACCCCCAAACCCCTAAACCCCCAAACCCCTAAATTCTCAAAGCCCTAAATTCCCTAAACCCCTAAACCCTAAACCCCTAAACCCCCAACCCCTAAACCCCTAAACCCTAAACCCCCAAAGCCCTGAACCCCAAACCCCTGAACCCTAAACTCAAAACCGAGCCTCCGCCCTCCACTGCAACCCCAAAACCCTAAACCCCAAAACCTTAAACCCTAAACCCCTAAACCTGAACCTGAATCCCAATACCCTAAACCGAGCCTCTGCCCTCCGTTGCAGGCCAATCCGGCCGAGGTCGACAACAGCGGTGGCAACGCCATCCACTACGTGCCTGGTCTCGTGGGGTTATGGGTTGGGGGTTTAGGGGTTTTAGGGTTTTAGGGGTTTTTGGGGTTTAAGGGTTTTGGGGGTTTAGGGTTTTAGGGTTTAGGTTTAGGGTTTAGGGTTGTGCCAAACGAAAGCGCACTTTTGTGGGCGCGAGTCGGCCTGCAGGCTTACCCACCCCAAGGCCACCCCACTTACAGCTCTCAGGGCAATGGTTTTTTTCTGTTTCTTGGCACAAGTAAGGCGAGAATACATGTGCGACTGAAGGAGTGTGTTTTCGGCGCCGGATCTTCGCAATGTTGTTACTGAAATTTTCCGTGAAGGCTGCACTGAAGCCTGGCCAGGCCAGGCCAGGATTTCGGGCCCGTACCAGGGAATAGGGAATGGGAGCCGGGGCGGTCGGGCTGCAAGCAACCAGGGCCCGCTTGGGCTGGGCGGACTTCCGACATTCGCAAACCTGCTGGGGGAGCTTTGGCCTGCAATGCCTGGACAAGTAGCCTGGGGCTCCCTTGCAGGGTCTCGCTGATCGCTCGACCAGCGCCAGCCTACCCCAAAAAGACGAGAGTGGGGTGGCGAGCGGGTTTAGGGTTTAGGCTTTAAAAGAATCTCCGTATGAAAACGTAGAATCGCCGTAGCTCCCCAGAAAATTTGTGAAACCCTGTCAACTCGAACATGCCCGAGAAAAAACCCGATAGAACTACAATCTACAAGAACCCTACAGAACCCTACAGAACTACCTAAACCAGAACCCCGAAAGAACAAACCCTAATCCCTAAGCCCTACAGAACCTTAAGCCAGACCCCCAAAATCCTAAACCCTAAACCTTAAAGAAGCCCCGAAGCCCAAAACCCTAAACCTTAAGCCCTAAACCCTAAACCCTAAAGATGCCTGAGCCAGTCCCCCCAAACCCTAAGCCCCAAACCCTCAACCCTAAAGAAGCCTAAACCAGTTCCCCCAAACCCCTAAAACCCTTAAGCCCTAAACCCTACACCCTACGCCCTAACCCCTAAACCTTAAAGAAGCTTAAGCCAGTCCCCCAAACCCCTAAAACCCCAAAGAACCCTGGCCTCCTCCCGAGGCCGCTGCGTACGGAAGGAAGGAGCTCCTGTCGTGGCCTTCCCCAAATTCTTTTAAAGGGGTCCTTTTGGGGGTTTAGGGTTTAGGAGCAGGCGTTTAGGGTTTAGGGTTAGGGTTTAGGGTTTAGGGTCCCCGCAATTCTTTTAAAGGGGTCCTTTTGGGGGTTTAGGATTTTAGGACCGGGTTTAGGGTTTTAGGACTGGGTTTAGGGTTCCTTTAAGGGTTCCTTTAAGGTTTAGGTTCCTTTAAAAGGTCCCAATAATTAGAGTCTTTGGGTATATTATACTAAAAGTATGCTAAGGAACCCGCAAAATCGTATTGGTAATTATTGGGGCTTCTACAGTGCATACTGTAGGGCTTTACTAATTTGGATAGGGCTCCTACGAGTAGTTCCGAAGAGGGCAGCATACTGCTTTCAATAAGGGTTTGAGTGCTTATGGGCCTCAAAAACAGATGATATCGGTTGGGGGTATAGTTTGCTACAGGTATGATAAGGAATCCGCACGAACAGAGTTGCTAATGCTTCTTGATATCAGCATGCTTCATCTCGCTAGCACGATTGCTGGAGCAGGCGTTTCCAGACCGAGTCGTGAACCAACTACTTTGCAAAGGCCCCTCCCCTGTCCCAAGCCTCTGCTACCACAGGGGATGACAGGACCTCAGTTCAAATTGCCTGAGCCCTAAACCCTAGACTCTAAACCGCAAACTCTAAACTCTAAACCCTAAACTCTAAACCCTAAACTCTAAACCCTAAACCCTAAGCTCTAAACCCCAAACCCTAAACGGCAGGTACTTCATCAGTGCCAAGCTGGACGTGAACAAGCAGAACACGCAGGGCCTGGCATCCGAGAGAGCTTTGGGTCTGCTTCGGTCGTTCTGATGTTCAGGGTTCAGGGGTTCACGGGTTTAGGGGTTCAGGGTTTTAGGATGTTTTAGGGGTTTAGGGGTTTGGGTTTTAGGGATTAGGGGTTTAGGGGTGTAAGGGTTTAGGGGTTTCGGGGTTCAGGGGTTTGGGGTTTAGGGTTTTCTCTTGTGGAGACACCCTGACTAGGCGGTGCTGCGACCCTCGCAGACTTGGTTTGGTGAGACAGGGAACCGAAGTACACGCTGCTAACCCGAAGACCTTCGTCTGGTGCCCCTACGCCTTCCCTTTTGTAAGAACTCGAAGGCCTACATAGAGAACTCAATACACCTTAATTAAGAAATATACCTCAAATCACAGGGGGCCTTAGTACCATTATTCCTTAATAACGGGGTCCACTGGGTTCTCTGGGTAGTAGGCAGTGCTCGGCTGCAAGGGAAATATCGGGACAAGCCGAAGCCTCCGAAAGCCCCGAAGACCGGAGTCTTGTTAAGGAGCTTAAGCTTAAGGTTTGGGGCTTTGGGCTTAGGGCTTTAGGGTTTTAGGGTTTAGGCTTGAGGGTTTAGGGTTTAGGGTTTAGTCACCATAATAAGGAAAGTTGATTATTCCCCAGAGGTCCCTGATTTATGGTAACTTAAGTTAAATTCAGCAAGTACCCAGAAGACTAGAAGAGGGGGGGGGAAGAGCTGAGCAGTGAGGCCAGACGCCCCTTGCTCTGGCGCAGAAGAACAAGATGAAGGAGGGTCCAGGGTAGTAGGTGTAAGGGAGCTTAGTGAGGACCTCATCACGTTTGTTCCTGCTCCGGATGTCTACTGTTGACCTGCTTCCTGATGTCACGCATCCTCTCGGTTACTGTCTTTAACTGCTGTCTGGCACCTTGCTCAAGGGTGCTCGTGAAACCCTCTCCTTTTAGCTGCTGCCGTGCGCAATCCTTTTTTTTCCCTTCCGCGTCCTCATTCCGATCCTGAAGCCCATACCCATAGGCCCCTAAGTAGTTCCGTTTTTTGGTTTATATGTAGAATCCTATAGGGTAATCCCCAAAACGGAACTACTTAGGGACCTATGGGTACACACGTCCTCGTAGTCAACATCATCATCGCCGGCGTGTGTCCGTGCCGAAATCGTCATCGCTGGAACCTCAGGGTTCCTACTCTGGGTTTAGGGTTTAGGGTTTCGGGTTTAGGGTTTAGAGTTTAGGGTTTAGGGTTTAGGGCTGACTGGGAGTTGTAATCGCACAGGCTTTCTTACTGTATAGTCGACAGACTTTAGGACCGAGAACTGTGCGTGTGAGCCCGAATACTCGCAAGTATTGCTCCTTCCTGATTCGGCCTTCCTGAGCAAGTGTGGTAGGATATGCCACAAGAAGCTTACTCCGTATTTCAAGGCTTGATCCATGTGTGCATCTATATATCTCTACGCACACACACACACATATATATATATATACACACAAACATGTATATATATATATATATATGTATATGCATACCTACATGCGTAGACAAACGCACATACACATACACACGCGCACACCTTCATGTACATACGATATGTTACGCTATGCTATCATCTGATCTGATCTGACCTGTTGTGACATGATATGGTAACCATGGCATGCTATGGATGATATGACACATAGGTTCTGTACATAGATGTTCTCGCACCCTACTTTAATGTACTGCAAAGTAATGTGAGACGATGAAGTGCAATGCAATCTAATGCAACGCAATATTTTGTACGCAGATGTATGTATGTATGTATGTATTTCAGTATGTGTGTATGTGTCTCCAGCAGTTTATCTCCGTATCTACATTTTTTGTTTTCTCTCTCTCGCTCTATCTCTCTGTCTGTCTATCTTTCTATCCATCCATCCACCCACGCACCCACCCACCGACCTACCTACCGACCTACCTAATCTATTTTTCTGCATACAGGCGCGCCTCGCGCAGGCATTGCCAAATCCCGTCAAAACCCTTAAATGCTTCACCCGTGAAGCCCTAAACCCTTAAACCCTTAACTCGAACCCCTACAAGCTAAAACCCTGGGTGATGACATGTACCTCCAGGACATCGTCGACCTCCTCTCGAAGAGCGGAGCCAAGTGAGACCCGTGGAGAACTCCCTGGTCCGGCGGGGAACATCTATGAACATGGGGGGGTTTAACCACAGAAATCGGCACAAGTAGCCTCCATGGTGATCCCATGTAAGTCGAGAACTACCGTGCCAGGCCCAAGCTGGGTCAACACATAAGATCACAGTGTAGTGTTTGCACCCTTTAGATAGCCGTCCGAACGCTTCGTCTCGCTGCTTGAAAACGTGCATCCCGGCGCCATGTTTTTGGACGTCCCGTGGGTCCGGATGACGGAGTCGGATTGTGCAGTAGCAGATGAGCCCTCCACTGTCTCCTTAAATCTTCGGCTCGGGATTTTGCAAAGGGGGTACTCGGGGGTCGGTGACATGGTTACTTTGTAGTTTTACTGTCGTAGACGCAAGTCTTCTGACATCTTTCCGGTGCATTGGGGTACCCATCCTAGTCGCCTTTGTTCGACGGAGGGGGTGGGTAGAGGTGGGAAAGTGGAAGAGGTCCCTTATTCAGAATTTTAGCAGGTGCACATACAGGTTTAGCAAGAGTTTGAAAACATGTATGTAGACTACGACATAGTGTTGCGTTGTATCAGGTTACATCACATGCACCACTCCAACATAACCTGTAAGATGGCGAAACCCTAGACTTTAAACCCTAAACCCTAAACCCTAGCGATCGCGCGATCGTGCCAAGTATAGCATCCCAACAGCCGTGAAGCAAAGATGCCATCCAAAGGGGTTTTGGAAGGCCCCCCAACGAACCCTAAACCCTAAACCTTAAACCCTAAACCCTAAAGCCTAATGCAGGGTCCAGTTTCTACGGTGAAGGGTTCGGGTCTTCACATCGGTGCCGCTGTGACCTCAGCCGTGTCTGTGCCCCCGGAGATTCAGTGCCTGCCACGCTCTCTTGAAGCCATGAGAGCCTGCACGAGCGTGCGGGGACTCAGCAGGGACAAAAGCCTTTAGGTGTCATCTAGAAAACGGTATATAAATTCCTGAATCCTTTATACATAAACCGTAAGCCTTACTAGTAAGATCCTTATGATCTACTCAGTCTGAGGGAACGGTGGCTCAAAGGGCAGCTTAGGACTAGATATTGGCCCAAGTATCCCACCACTGGGCGGATCTCCCGAAAAATCTAGGCACGGCATAGCAGGATCCTTGTCATAAGGACCTCTAAGTATTGCTGGACCCCGGATGTAAACCCTTAAACCCTAAACCCCAAACCCTAAAACCCTAAAAACCCTAAACCCCAAACCCCAAACCCTAAAACCCTAGACCCCAAACCCCAAAAACCCCAAATCCTAAAGCCCTAAAACCTTAAACCCCTAAACCCTCAAAGCCTTAAGCCCTAAACCCAAAGCCCTCAAACCTGCGTTTTGCTTATTTATCCTAGCAGCTGTGTAGTTCTCTAAATTTAAAACCCAAAAAGGCACCCTAACTTAGAGAACTACCCTTATAGAACCCTGTAAGAAAACCCTAAACCCTAAACCCCAACAAGGGACCCTAATTTAGAGAACTATCCATATCCTAACCCAAAAAGCCTCCCCCCACAAAAAGAAAAAGCATCATGAACCCTAAAACCTGAACCCTCAAACCTGCTTTTTACATCTCCTAACCATATGGCATTTCTATTCGGAACCCTTATAGGATCCCCTTAAAGGGATCCTAAACCCTCAAACCTGCTTTTCTTACATCTCCTAACAGCTCTCCTAGACCCTAAGCCCTAGACCCTACACCCTAAACCCTAAGCCCCTAAGCCCTAAAAGCCCTAAAGCCCTAAAGCCTTAAAACTCTAAAAGCCCTAAAAACCCTAACAGCCCCTAAAGACCCTGAAACCGGCTTCTTCCTTATCAAAATCTTAGTTGTCGCCGGAGGCCTTGGCCTTCCTCGCTGCCTCTGCCACGGTGCGGAGCGCCTGGGGCCCCTTGGGGGCACAGAGCAAAGAGAGGGTATAGGATTTTTTTTAAGGGGATCCTAGAAGGGTTCCGAAAAGAGATGCTGTAAGATTAGGGTTTAGGGCTTAGGGCTTAGAGTTTAGGGCTTAGAGTTTAGGGCTTAGGGTTTTAGGGCTTAGGGTTTCAGGGTTTTAGGGCTTTAGGGTTTAGGGATCCCAAAAAGGAATCCTATAAGGCTACTCATGGGGATTAGGGATTAGGGGTTTTACGGCTTTTAGGGTTTTTAGGGTTTAATTAGGGTTTAGGGTTTTTAGGGTTTTAGGGCTTTAGGGCTACTTCGAATCTTCGTAGGGTTCCTGCTGTTGAGGTCCCTAGGCCTTCACCCATAGGCCCTAAACCCTAAACCCTAAACCTAAACCCCTAAACCCCTAAACCCTAAATCCCTGAACCACTAAACTTCTAGGATCCTACGCCCCTACCGAAACCGAACACGACCCACACGTTCCCTCCCACCTCGTCCTACTGTTGATGATATATCTCCTGCATTACTTGAAGGACCCTAAACTATGGGACTATTGGTATGTTCCTTATTATGGGTAATGCAGGATTTATATCATCCGCCCTACACTGTAAAGCAGGGCTCCTATCACTTCGAGACGGCTTCGCGGCTTCCTAAACCCTCAAACCCCCCAAGCCTTAAACCGTAGTCCAACCTTAAGCCCTAAACCCTAAACCCTACACCAGGCCATGGTTTCATGTTCGAGCCCCCCGCACGCAACGTCCAGTCGGGCCCAAAGAATGGCCACCCGGCACTCGAAGTGAAAGGCCTCCTTTTTTTGGGGGGGATTTAGAGCTTTCAGGGGTTTATAGCCATAGGGTTGAGGATTTAGGGGTTTAGGGCTTAGGGCTTCAGTTTTGGGGTTCAGGGGTTTAGGGGTTTTGGGTTGAGGATTGGGCAACACCCTGGGCTGGAAGCAACCCAATACCCCTTAAATCAAGGACTAGACCTCAAGTCCTAATATTAAAGGCCCCATAATTTAAGGTATATTCCTTCATTCAGGTGTACATTGGGTTCTCTTGGGTTTCGTGCTTGGATTTCGGAGCTGTGTCCTTAGGCAGGTAGCAAAGGCTTCGCACGCCTCCGACAGCGACAGGCTCCTAGAATCAAGTGCGGAAATGCAACGTGGGGGTTTAGGGCTTAGGGTTTAGGGTTTAGGGGTTTAGGGTTTAGGGTTTAGGGTTTAGGGGTTTCGGGGTTGAAGGTGTGCGGTTTAGGGGTTATGCAAGGTCATAAGGAAGTGTCACGATAAAAACACCAGGGGTCCGTAGAAACGGATGAGGGGTCAAAAAAACACGCCCCGGCAACAGGCTTGGTGCTTTCCCAGGTCCACGTTGCAGTGCGTCCGGTACATAATAAGGTGCACTGCTCAGTGCATCGCATAGCCATTGCATCATGCCCAAACGATGGCAAAGCTCACTTTGCAGAACGTCCCACAACCAGAGCATCCATGTTTCCAATGTGAAGCTTTGTGAGAGGACAAGGGGTTTTGAATTTTTAGCAGAATGGGTCCATAATTAGCCAAATTCAAAGCTTCGTAGCCTTGGGAACAGCATCTTTAACAACAACATGTTGCCCGGAAGGCTCTGTGCTTGGTCTGAAGTCTTTGAAACAACAGCATCCTGGAAGATGCATGATGCACAGTCTTCTGATGTTGGAAAGCAATACCACCGTACTGTTACCTCATTCCCAACGAAGACAATCACAATGGAGGCGCAGCAGGACCAAGGATCTGTCTGTTTAGGGTGTCGTGGCATAGGGTCAGGGCGGGGTCGGGGCGCCCTCTTCCCTAGGCTACTGTCCGCACTGCGGCAACGGCAACGGGATTTGTGGCGATGGCAACCAATGGCCGAGCGACAGCCGCTGAGCTGTAGTATAGGGGCCTTAATAATTAGAATAGGGTTTGGGGGTATAGTATACTATAACTATAATAAGGAGCCCCCAAAACCCTATTCTAATTATTAAGGCCCCTATATTAAGTTGCTGCAGTCGGGCATGGTTGATGCTCCTTTCCTGATTGTTGCGAGTGCTCTTGCGAATCTCGTGACGCTCGTGCTCAGCTGCACATTGAAAGTTTTTCCAAGCCATCCCTATGAAACTGGGTCCTTGTTGGATACAAATTTACATTTTTGTTATAAGACCCAATATGGAAAAAAAGTCATCATTTTAAATATATCCCCAACAGGGAACCAGGAAACCCAGTGTCGGCATCACCCTAAACCCTAAAACCCAAACCCTGAACCCTAAAAAAAACCCAAAACCCACCCTCTCTGTGTCTCAGTCTTCCCCCCCCCTTCTTCATCCGCAAGGTCCGGGAAGCTTTGAGAGTAAGAGAGTAAGCAGAGATCCCCCGAGCTGCGCCAGGCGACTACGTCAATGCCGGTACCGAGCCACTAAGGACCGGCCGACGGATACTGCAGAGGTTTCTGAATAAGAAGTGACATTGCCCATAGGCTCCATAGTAGTTCCTTTTGGGGTTTTTTTGTTTAGGATTCTAGAAGGTAATCCCAAAAAGGAACTACTATGGAGCCTATGGGTATGCTCTAGAATGATACTACCATTACTACCACCCACCCCAAAAGCCGGTTCTAGTCAGTAAGGCCCCTATGTAGGATTGGACAAAGGTTCCGGAACGGGGTGCCGACTTCAAATTTTCGGTCGGGCATCTGAAGGGCTCGGGGCTGGAAGTTTATCAAAACGGCCAGATTAGAGACATGTAGGCAGATAATTTGGGCTCCCTCATCTTCCCCTTAAACCCTAAACCCTACTATGGTACCCGTTTTGTAGCATCTGCTTACTGAGCACAGCGTTTCTGAGGGAAGTGGCGCTCCAGAGAGCCCGACACGCCTTAATCAACCTTAAATCATAACATGAGTGGCTCTCTAAACTAGGGTCCCTTCTAGGGGTCCTGTTGGTCCTTTGCATAAGGGTGCCATACTATTTCTGGTGCCCGTTTGGTCCTTTGCATAAGGGTGCCATACGATTTCTGGGGACCTGAACAAGGACCCTAATTTAGAGAGCTACCCACATGAAGCCCTCAGAAGTTAAGGTCTCTTCCTTGCTTACTTCAAATCATAGTATCAATCTCTTGAATTTAAGTCTCTTTGAATTAAGGGGTATTGGGCTTTTCGAGTCGAGGTGTGAGGCAATTTGCCAACTTGACAAAGACTTCTGAGAAGGCTCATACTTAGAGGATCGTGGGCCTTGGTGGGACTTAGTTAGCAGATGAAAAGTACAATGACGAGTTGAAAAGTACCATAACCTGCAGTCAGGTATCCTAATTCTAACTCCACTCTACGCTAAGTCAGGCTGTTCTAAACCCTGATCATATCTCCACTTATGCCCTAAGTGCGGCCACCCTAAAGTGACCCGACTTACGAACCTACTTGCTAAGGCACCCGATCCTTGAAGCAAGGCCAGAACGAGCTTCCGGTGAGTGATCCGGTTGATGATAGAAAATCCTGCAGCACTTATAATAAGGAATATACCATAAGTCCCATAGTTTAGGGTCCTTAAGGTAATGCAGGATTTATGTCATCAACTTAGTCATCAACCGTCCCGATGATCTGTTGAAACCCATACTCGCCCCGAAACCCTAAACCCCACACCCTCAATCCCTTTCAGGGTTTTTAGGGTTTAGGGTTCCGAAACCTCAATCTTAAACCCCCAAAGCCCTAAGCCCCTAAACCCTAAACCCTCAACCCTAACCCTAAACCCCTAAACCCCTAAGCCCAAAGCCCCTAGCCTTACGCCCCTTTCTTTTCCTTGGCAGGACCTGGACCGCGGGATCGGTCGTGTCTGCTTCCATCCGCATCACTGCCCATCACAAGGGCCATTTCGAGTTCAGCGTCTGTGGCGAGGCTAAAAATTTCCGGAGTTTAAGGTTTTGGAGTTTTTGGGGTTTCGGGGTTTAGGGGTTTAGGGTTTGGGGTTTAGGGTGAAGTACCTGTCAAAATCATGGCCCCGTTTTGGGAACCTTATAGACGACTACTCTTAGTACCGGCACCATATAGTTTAGGTTATCCAGCATGGGACCATAATTGTAACAACCACCCCCCTTTTCGACCTTGTCTTGAGGGGTTTGGGGATGTCAGGGCCCAGAGGAGCCTAAATCCTATAAACCCTAAACCCCTGAACTTCAAGGTCTGTAGACCCTAAACCCTAAACCCTAAAACACCCCAAACCCTAGACCCTAAACCCTAAAACACCCCAAACCCTAGACCCTAAACCCTAAACCCGAAACCCTTATAGAACCCTATAGATCCCTTAAAGGAACCCTTAAAGCACCCCTTAAAGCCTCAAAGGAGCCCCCCCCTAGAGACCATAGGAGGAGCTCCCAGGCCTAAA
>CAJNJA010016390.1:0-11369 GCA_905231915.1 Symbiodinium necroappetens | reverse complement strand
CAACAACTACTACTACGACGACGACTACGACTACGACTACTACCTACTACCTACTACCTACTACTCCTACTCCTACTACTACTACTACTACTACTACTACTACTCCTGCTACTACTACTACTACTACGACGACGACGACGACGACGACGAGTACTGCTGCTGCTGCTGCTACCACCACCGCAGTACTACCTACTACCATCAGGTTTGGATTCGTTTGTCTTCCCTGTTTGGATTCAGATTTCGAAGATAGTTGTCTCCACAGACCTCTGCTCCAATCACATTAATTCACACCTCAGACTTCTATTTTAAAACACACCCTGCATTTGGCCATGACGAGCCAGAGTGGTCGGGTGGTATGGGGTGGCGAATTGCCCTCAGTCTTGCGGAGCCCTTAATGGTCCGAGCTTTTCAGGACACCCGTGATGACGCTTTCGCACAGAGGGTCAGACCAGCACCAGGATGTGCATGTCAGTGCATCTAACCCGACGTGAGCTACATTGGATTGTAACGATGAAGGTCATGACGCTACTGTGGGCCAGGTGAGCAAACCGCCAGGAGCTGATGTTCGCTATGCGCAGGGGCCTTGTCGATGGACTGTGGCAGCAGTGCTGTCTCCCTGCGACGGAGACCCAGGTTCTTTAAGGACAATGCTGCTGACCGAACATTAACAGCTAGGACGGCTATGGGATCGGTACTGTGGCAGGCTTTTGGGCAAGTGCTGCCATTAGGCAGAAGAATGTCCAATGTAGTGTTCTGTTCTGGCTTGTTATGGCATCGCTGTCCAGAAGCATGGGCTGACAACTAGATGTGCGACATTCAAGGGCAGCTGGTTGCATTGCGAGGCCTTTTCTCGGGCGTGTCAGTGTCACGGGTTGCAAAACTTTCGATTGCAGGACCGTCGGCAATGCATTGGCAGCAAAGTCGTTCGCAGCTGTCCATGTCAGCATGGGAGCATCAATCTCAGCATTGATGCATACTGATGGCGAGGCAGGTTTTCGGTGCATGCACAAGGATTAATAAAAGCCGCATGTCTACGTGCCGCAATCAGCAGTGTTAGTGAGCTCCCCGAACTATGCGTGTGTCCACGCGCACATACATGCTGTTACGCATCGTGGGTAAGGGCGAAAGGCATAATTGCTTGCTTCATGCATGAAGCCGTGGCTCTCGAGCTCTATGTGTTGTAGGAACTGTGCGGGAACTTTTGCAACCGAAGTTTGTGGCAACCCTCCTAGGTGCAAAGTCTGCCGAACTTGGGAAAGAATCTTAAACGTGCTTAGAGGTCCTCATTTCCCTGTTGAGCGGGAATCCGAAGCTTTGCAGATTCTATATTCCGCGGTAGGGCAGCTGGACGATTTGGCAGCCCAAAGGTGTCACACCGAACGTGTATCAGGACTAGGCAGCACAGCGAAAGCCAGAGCGAGCAGACCACAGTTGATTGTAGAGTCAGAGGCAGAGGAGTCACAGGACCCTTCTTCGGAAAGTATACCAGAGGAGCGCAGTCCATTGCCCAGGCGGTGCATTGAGAGGAAGAATAAAGAAACAGGTGAGAGACACGAGGATCCATCTGCACCAGACAAAGAGAGTTTATCTGTGAGGAAGAAGCAAAAGGCAAACAAAGGTAGGAAGAAGCGGGAGCGACAAGCGAAGTATCAGCGAGGAAAAGGAAAGGGTAAGGCGAGCATCAAAACAAGGGACGGGAGGTAATGCCTCCCAAGGCGAAGGCAAAGTCCAAAGCAAGGGCGAAAGTGAAAGCCAAGGCCAAGGCTATTGCCAAGGCCAGATCCCAGCCAAGAAACTCACGAAGTTTCAGACGTCCTTCTAGCATCTTACTTCCTGGGAGGCGAAGTACAGCAAAAAAGGAAGAGAAATGGATTTTAAACAAAGATACACGGCTAGAGGATTACACTCCTGGCGGCAAGCTCCTAGTGAAAGGCGATTACTATCAGACGGAAGTCTTGCTGGTGGGATGTTTGCGGGAAGTAAGCGTGACTCCGAAAGGACGGTATTTTGTGATGCGTCTGGAAGGTACACAGTCAGAGGAGATCATGAAATGGGGCAGTTTGATGACCGCGGGAGGGCAAGAAGCACTCCTATGGGTCCACTTGTGCCCCGCGCAGCGCAAGAAGGATTTCGTGCCAGACGACATTCTACATCTGACCGCGTTGAGGGTTGTAGACGAGAGAGAAGATTGGATGGAGAATTGTGTGGCAGTCGGAAAAGGAGGACAGGAGGACGAGGATCAAGTGCCGATGCTGAGAGCCGCTATGAGTGGCCTCCCGCCGGAAAGAAGGGACGAAAGGCATCCCCCGCAGGAGCAGGAAGGCATAGAGGCACTCAAGGAAGCGAAGCTCAAGAAAAAGAAGAAAAAGCAGGAAAGGAAGAAGGAGCAGCCGAGCAAAGCCGTCGTGAAGATTTGGACGCTTTATTCAAGGGGACAGGCCTCGACAAACACGTCCATGTAAGCAAATTCATGAAAAAGGCTCGCAGGGTTCAGAAGGAGAACACCACAAGTTCGGACAGCACCAGCTCCGCACAAAGCAGTCGATACAGCCAAGCAGGAGGTTCGAGCTTCGGGAAAGAGGACAGGATCCGCAAGGTGGCGCGGACCTGCCCCGGAGGCTTGACGAGGATGGCTTTACAGGAGGTTCGCAATCTGCTGCTAGTTTCGACGGGGGATTCGGAAATGGAGACTACAATCGGTCCTCTTTTTGTTCGTTATTGGCGTCAGAACCTGCGGCATCGCATGAGCCCTGTCCTCAACAGGGAAAGTTTGACTGTAGCGTATGCTCTGGACGAATTGCTCCGCGGACAGGTTGCTTCTGCAGCCGATGTGCTTTGCCAGAGGCTCAAGTCTCTGGAAAGCCTAAGCGGGGGCTCTCATTGGAGCACGTGCCAGAAGCTCGAGGTCGTCCCGGAGGAGGGGGCCAGCCTCGTAGGGCGAGAGGAAGCGAAAATAGCGAATCGAGAGAGTCGGGAGGAATCAAAGACTCGCTGGATTGCCTCCTTGCCAAACGGGAGGTTCGAACCCAGGACGGGTGCCGGCAAGGGAGCCTGGTGGAAAGGGAAGGAGTCATTCAGAGAGAGTCAGGAGGAAGACAAAGGCCAAGGGAAGGACAAAGGCAAAAAGGGAAAACAGGAGATGAAAGGGAGGCCCGTGGACAGAGCGCCTCCCCTAACGTGGAAGTGAAGGTGGATGTTGGGCTTGGCGGGAGGGTTGCCGCACCCGGTCTTAGTGTGAAGCCATGGCTGAAAGGGAGATCGTCTCCGAAGACATCTCCTAAATCCTCCGTGCAAGGGTGCTTTCTGAGAAGCGCTGAAAATTCAAGGCCGTACCGTGGGCGTCAGGGTCCGAACCTTGGGGAGCCGCGGGTGGTCGCGACATGTGCTATGCCAGCGAAGACTGGATCTAGCATTGATCGGCGGGAGTCCTGTTACAATCTTGGCAGTCGGATGCGCGCTCCTCGAATTGCGGGGATGCCCCTCCTCAAAATTGGGAGGGTGCTACTCCAAGCTCTCCTCAAAGAGATCCCAAAACAACCTCCGATTGGGCTAGTTGCCATGGAAATTGAGGATCCAGGTCCTCCTTTTCCTCTCTCTGAGGATGAGCTGCGAGGGACAATGCGCACTGATGAAGAATCCTGGATTTTGGCCTTGGCCATTTCACTGAATTGGCTTGCAGGGTTTGGTAGTTTAGGAGAGATGACGAACGCGCAGTCAAGGAACTGCTTGTCAAGAGAATCTCTTAAGCTTGAATTAGAAGGCATGTTTGAAAGGGAAGAAACCTCTTCCCGAGTTTGAATGGTCAGAATTTTTCAATACCAAATCAATCAATTACTGGGGCCAGGAAGTCAAAGTTTCACGATGGTTTCAATGGGAGAACGTGGCCCCCGCTCTGCCGGATGATTGCATTGGAGTTGTCAAAGCTTTGGATGTTTGTACTGCGGGCATTCGGCATTTCATTCAAAACCCTGAGTCTTACATGATCGATGCGGCATCATTCCCGCAGCACAGTCCGAAAGTGATGGTGAGGTCGGAGGATTGGCACGAAGTGGCGAAAGGTTTGTTGGACAAAGGGGTTTGTGGCTTGATCGCTGGGGATGAAATCCATTGCGTCGGTGGTTGCAAAGTGTTGGGTGGCTTGTTTGGTGTCAGCAAGGATGAGTGGGATGGTGATGTCGAGATCCTTCGTTTGATCATGAATTCGTTCCTCTCAACACTTTATTCGTCCCGTTGAGTGGCGATCTTGCAACACTCCCAGCCATTTCGCAATTTGTGCCAATTTTTCTGGGGCAGGAGGAAATCCTGCTAACGAGCAGCGAAGACATCCGATGTATGTTCTGCATCATCGCTCTCCCAGAAAAGTGGTACAAGTATTTGGCGTTCTCACGACAGGTGCCCTCCTCCTTGTGCCCGGCGGATGGTCGTAGGTATTTTTTGCATAGCAAGGTACTACCCATGGGCTTCGTTCACAGTGTGGCCATCGCCCAACACATTCATCGCAACATAGTCTTGAACTCTCATGCTGGAGAACCTCACGCGGAAATGCGCGCTGATAAGGGACATTCAAATGCCTGTCCAGCATGGAGAGTGTACCTAGACAATTACGATGAGCTTGAAAGAGTGGACCGTCGGAATGTTTCTGAGCTTGCAGGGTCTGTGTCTACAGGGATAGCCCGCTTAAGGAACGAGTATACAACGCTCGGCGTCCCGCGGCACCCAAAGAAAGCTGTAGCACCCAAGAAACTTAAATTCTTGGCCGGAGCTTGGATTCTGGCCCACCGGCAAACCTGCACACTGAGAGAACTGCAAGCTTGTTGCGGCTACGATGGGGTTGGTAGTCTCCGAGTTGTTTTGGATGCATTGAACGTCCCAGTTGCCGGGTACTATTGCTCGGAGCATGATCTTGAAGCGCGTCGAGTAGTGCAGAGTCATTTTCCGGACAGCAAGTTTGTCTGCGACTATGAATCCTTCTTGAAAGAAGCTGCAGACACTTGGGCGGGACTTTTCGCCCGCGTTACGTTGGTTGTAGTTGGAGCTGGGGAGCCGCATCGTTTGCCAAGTGACATGATTCAACAGCAAATCCATGGTGTACATGAGCTTGTTGAGCAGTATTTGCCTTGGGCGGAATTTGATTGGTTTCACGTTTCCGGTGGCAATCCCCATGCGCCAGAGCGTGAGGTTCGCACACGCCAGCTCGGAGTGGTCCCGTACTTGGTTGATGCTGCTGACTTGAGCAGATGCCACCAGAAGCGCTTGTACTGGGTCAGCTGGGAGTTGCAAGCTGAACCTCCAGAAGCGCAGTTGTGGATTCCATGTGAAATGACACCGTCAAGCTTAGCACATGTCACTTTTGCGATTCCTGTCCGTTGGGAAGATGTCGTGAGTCCAGGTTGGATGCTCATGTCCCCAAACCAGCGCTTTCCTGCATTTGCTTCTTCTCCTTCTTCCTCTGCATCGTCTGACTCCGAAGGTGTCTTCCGCACGGCTACCTCCGCTGGTTCTCAGATTTTGTCGCGGCGGGCTGCTGATATGCACTCATTTCCGCCGTTTCATTACCTCCCGGAGAACTGTTTGACGAACCGCAAAGGCACGTTGCGGTCACCGGACGAGTCTGAAAGGGAGGTTATGTTGGGCTTCCCAGTTGGTTTCGCCCGTGCAGCTCTGAAGAAAGCTGATAAACAGCCTCCGGGACTTTTGCGTTCCAATCGATTGCGGTTGTTGAGTTGCATGTGGTCTCTACCGGTTGTTGCATGGTTTCTTCGCAACCTTCTCTTGCCGCGCAGTTTGTGCCCCGATATGACTTTGCAACAGTTGGTTGAGCGTTTCCGACCAGGAGCTTTGAATACCTTGGGTGGCTTCTTGTTCCGACCTCCTTTGCGTCTGCCACCTTCTGCCTGTAAAGATGACTTGGCTGCTAGAGATCTTGCGGCACATTTGGGGACTCTGGCCAGTTGCCGAGGTGACGACTTGCTCGTGAAAGGTGAGTCCGTGCCGAACACAGCATATCAGTCTTTGCGAGCGCAGGTGCCGGCGAAACTCTGGAAGTGGAAGCCCGTTTGCGGTTGGACATGGCGGGTCGAAACGCGACCACATCAACATCAAAGAGCTAAGGGCGCTCCTCACCTCGGTTCGCTGGCGCCTCTGTCGCCTCACTGAAAAACGTTGCCGTGCTGTTCACTTGCTTGACAATTTGGTGGTGCTGCATTGCGTGTCACGTGGTCGCTCGTCCAGTCGCCAAATGCAACGAGTTTTGGGGAGACTGCTGGGAGCTGGAGTCCATCTCATATTGTCATACGTGGGCTCTGCCCACAAGCCAGCGGATGCGCCAAGCAGGCGCAATCGTGTTCGAAAATGGGGAAAGTGAGACAAGTTGTGGATTCTAGCAAACAGCACGAACGCATCTCCCGTCGACGAGCATTAGGTTCCTTGAAAAACTTGACAGTGCAGCCAAAAACTCGCAAGCGTTACGATCATGCATTGGCTCAGTTGAGAGAGTACTTGACATTGCGTGATTTGCAGTTGCCGTCGCAGGTTGGCGCGTTGGATATCATGCTGTCGGATTACCTCGAGTATTTGTGGGCGCATGGCTTTTCAAAAGGGCGTGCAAGTGATACCCTGGCAGCTGTACAAGATGCCCAGCCCAGCTTGCGACATAATCTTGCTTTCAGTTGGCGTCTCATGCGCACCTGGTGCCTACGAGAAGTCCCATGCCGAGCACCGCCTTTCCCGGAGCATTTGCTTCAAGCTTGGGCGGGTTAGTTCTTGTTCCATCAAGACGACAGCATGGCTCTCAGTGTACTCCTAGGTTTTTATGCGGCCCTGCGAACCGGTGAAATTCTCACTTTAAAGGCTGGTGACTTTTCAGTGGCTCCTCAAGCTACTAGTGCAGTGATTTCCCTCAAAAACACCAAAACCAGTCAGAGAACTGGTCATGCTGAGTCCGTGACACTTCGTGTCTGCGATGTTTGTGCACGTCTGCGCACTTGGATCAGATCTCACCCGGGTCAAGCTTTGGTCGGCGTGTCTCTTGAAACTTGGCGTCGCCGCTTCAGTGCAGGATTGTTGGCACTTGGGTTGGAAGACTTGCATTTTCAGCTGTACTCGCTCAGGCGAGGTGGTGCAACTTTCTGGTTCAACAAGTGGCATTCTTTGGATCCGGTTTGCGTTCTCGGACGCTGGCAGTCCTTGTCCAGCGCAAGGCTCTACTTGAATGATGCGGTAGCAGTCCTGGGAGAAATCCGAATGCCGCACACTCATCCTAAAATCTTGCCATTCTGGCAGCAGTACCACCGCCAAAAACCATCGCCACGGCTAAAGCGTCCATCTTCGATGGAGTCTGGGGGGACACGGAAAAAAACCAGGAACGTTAAGAAAACCCCTTGAGTTGGCGAAGTAGCTCCAAGCTGTTGCTACCGGTCGGTTTGCTTTGTGGCTGCTTTTCGCTTTTACCGAGCCTTCGCCACTCGGGGCGGTACGAATCTTCATAAACTGCCCATCGGAGGTCATGAAAACAAGCTTTGCCTTGAGTCTTTGTTCATGTCGTGTATGTGTGTGTGTGCACATGTGAAGCTTGCATGTTGTGCGTCGCATGTTATGCTGGATGCAACAGTTACGCTGGAAACAGTGGACGATGCGAATGCAGCTGAGGGCTCTAGCAACGGTTTTGGCCAATGGAAGTGGAGCAGGTTGGGGCAGGTGGTCTCAAGAGAGTCCATGGATGCGGTTTTGGGGCAGCACGAACCAAGTCGTAGACAATGCAGGCACAGGTGTGAACTTGTTCTTGGGGTTGCGACTGCCTGGCAACACTGCCTACAAGATCCGCCCATGACATGCCCCTGAGTTTTCTGGCATCTATTGCCGAACTTCAGCTGCCTCAAGCTACGACGGCCCCGATCCCAAACCACATCCCGCGGAAAGCAGTCTGCCTTTGTGCCCGCAATGGAAGGAGTTTGATATGTGAGAGTGCACCTGGAGGGATGGAATATACAGCGATTCCCATGCCCGAAACACGCCAAGCAATGCATGCAGGCAACATGCACACAGTATGCGGATCTCGCAACTCTACAATGAATATGATTAAAATGTCTAAGCATTCCAAAGACACAAGGGAGGTCTATGGAGCTTGAACTTGCCGACTGCGAAACCCTGGATCAACTGGTGCATTGGGCACAAAGACAGAAAAACCGTGGGTGGTCAGCCCGAGACCCGAGGCCTCAGCCAGAAACCCACACAATTCGTGAAGGCCAAAAAAGACAGAGTGACGAACTTGAGGCCATCACTTTGGAGGACACGAGCATGGAGCAGGCGCGACCATGCTGTCTGCATGTCCAACGGCTGCATGTGCTGTGATGTGCAGTGGGTCGGAAGGCATTTCAGGAAGCCTTCAACAGGGTCCATGCTGCTGGAGGCTTGGGCATTGACGCCGCGCTCGTGTTGGTGACGAGCTTTCGTGCAGCGACGGTCTACCGGATGAGTGCGAGGTTTTACAGCCTTTGATCCCAACCTGCGCGGGCCTATGATTAAAGGCAGCCCGGCCCTTATCACTAATGGGAATCGTGCTTATACTGGAGATGCACGTGAGACAGCTGTTGTGTGCACAAGTAAAGCACCTCGGCGACAACTCTCACAAAATTTCAGCACAAGCAACGACGGTTGTCATCTTGCCATCTTCCGTTGCGAAGTGACGTGGCAAGTGACCCTGTAGATTTGAGTGAAATGCATGTACCATCATGTCTTAAAGGCACGTTGATTAAGCACAGGCTTGCCAAGCAAATGCGGACGGTCTTGCCCTGCGGCAGATGGGCAAGTCAAGCATGCACGAGAGTGTAACGCCTGTTGGTCTCGATTCCATTCATCGTCTCATTGTCCCAATTCGACCAGGTTTTTTGCCAAGGTGGGGCCACATGCACCAACATGACTAAGGGATTCCTTTGGTATGATACTACTGGGGTCGTTTGTTAATGGCACGGCGAGCGACGCACTGTGTCCTGTGCTTTCTCACATGTGTGCGCTTGAAGTGTCGCTTACCTGCCATACCCCACTCTCGGGCATCAGCACTTGCAAAGATTTGAGCCGTCAGCCCAGCAAACAAAGTCTTTACGCTGCGGCGGCTGCAGGCGTGCAGATCTACGACGCTACGATTCAACACGAACACTATTGCAGGCCTTCGAGGTGGGCACAAAACTGCGACACTGCAACACTGACTGCTCCCAGCAGAGCTGACATTTTTCGAACTTATCAAAGCATGAGCTCGTCTCCCGCTTCCCGAATGGCTTCCCGAACTCTCTGCCCCCTTCGTGAAGTTTGATACGTTGTGTTCGTGTCCCTGGTCGGCTCTAACACTGCGAAAAAACGCGACACGGAACGCTTCACCGGCATGCAGGCGCTCGACCAGATCTGGAAGTAGACAAGCCATGGGCCACGAAGCCCCCACATAAGCTCATTGAATCACCGGGCGGTCATTCGCGTTTCGATACAGCTGCAAGGCAGGCATGTATATCGCTACATTGGACACTTGGCCAAAGCATGCTAGACTCCACTGACTCGACTGGCAAGCCCAATCAAAAATCGATTGAGCACCTTTAGCAATGTTGAGCATTGATCTAGACAGGTTCTTGTTTTCGGATGTATGGCCGCACTGCATCCAATGCCAGGACTCGAGGCTGCACTGAGTTGCAAGACAAAGCCGGGACACAGCTGGCAGTTGCATCGTCGTCGAATCATCAGCGTCACCATCCTCATCCTCATCCTCATCGCAATGACCTCGAAATCATGGACTCGTGTGTGTGGGCGTTTGTTGCCTCAACGACCAGGTCTTGCTTGTGGCAATTGCAGCTGTGTAACCACTGGGAGTGTGGGTTTTCCACGGAAGATCCGCGAACAAAAATCGCGAAAGACGCCGCGAAAGACGACTCGGCTTGCTCAAGGCCATGACTGACAAGCCACGTAGCCTGGAAACCAACTCAACAACATCGATTTGTGTCGATCTCCAAGAGGAGTTCCGTCACCATGTGCCCATCCTGCAAGGGCCGCCGCCAGAACATGGAAATAGAAACTCTTCTTACTCGCCAAGCGCATGCTCCTGGCACGTCCGGAGCAACAACAAGCTGCAACAAGGCTCGCAAGACCGGGCGATACTCCTCGCTATAGCGCCGCGATCGCAGCTGCGCCGCCTAAGAACGAGCTCCCGACGTGCCGGCAGGGACGCAGATGCCGAGCCCGCACGGGCAATCGCCCCCGCTCCGGGTAGGTCTGTTCGCTCCTACCAACTGGAGCGTCCCTTTCAGCTCTCAACCTGTGCGGCTGCCGACGCGATACGCATAGCTCGCCATGACCAGACGTCGGTGGCATTTTCCCCTAACAACAACTTGGGCCATTTTTTCCTTGGACTATTTTCGCACCCTATGGAAATCAAGATGTTAGATAGATAGACAGATATATATATATATATACACACACACACCTGTCTATTGTTTTTTGTCTCCGTAAACAACATACAGACAAACGAGAGATAGAGTGTTTGCCAGATAATAGACAAACCATGGTCTGTATCGGCTGTTTTGCCGGGGGCCACCACCCGAAGTTTACCCCCGGGTTGTGTTTTGGGGTGCAACCCGAGGTTCAGTCGAAGTTTCCGTCTGTTGTTCGGGCTGGAAACCCGAAGTTGAGTCGAAGCTTGTTGCTGGTTTGGGGGGCAACTTTCCGAAGTTTAGTCGAAGTTGTGGTGTCCTTTGTTTGTCTGTGTTGTAGCCCTTCTTCGTCTCCGATTGCAGAATCTGGTTTTCCCCGAAAAAATTCTAGTATTTTTTCCAACCCGAGGCGGTAAATCCCATACGCCCTTGTACCCTAAACCCACAACTACCCGAAGTTTAGTCGAAGTTTGGCCCCGCTGGGAACCTGAAGTTTACCCGATGTTTGGTCGAGTTTGCTTTTAGTGACTCCGAAGTTTGGTCGAAGTTTTCGTTGGGGAAACTTTACCTCTAGTTCTTCATAGCCCGTGTCCCTCGGCCCGCTGCCTGCGGCCCGCGGCCGCGCAGTAAACGGCCCGGGGGTTCGCGGACGCGGTGCGCGGTCCCGCGGAAACAAACCAACAACACCACCAGCAACAACAGCAACACCAACAACAACAACAAGCCCTGGCGTTTCCGGTTCAGCATAGATCTTCAATGCGCCCCCTCTTTGGGCGATCCCGCGTGTATATGTATATATGTATATATGCACATATATATATATGCATATATACGTACATACATATATACATATATACATATATACATATATACATATATACATATAGTCATACATACATACATACATACATACACCCTCTATACATATATATATATATACACACATATACACCATACATT
>CAJNJA010016389.1:0-11370 GCA_905231915.1 Symbiodinium necroappetens | reverse complement strand
ACTGCCACTGCCACCACTACTACTACTGCTGCTGCTGCTGCTGCTACTACTACTACTACTACTACTACTACTACTATAAAAATAATAGTAAGAATAAGACAAATAATACTGCCTACCGAGTCTAGTGGAGTCTTGGCCTTCAGGGGTGCAGCATGTAAGTTAGATATGACCAAAAATATATAATGCATATTCAGGGTACGCTATATGCTATATTGTGTTTTGTTACATAGTTAGAATACTGCATATATACAAACATATATACATATATATATATATATGAGATGTTTTCGGTGTCCGCAATTTGTCACGTGGTCAGATTCCGCACTGCTACGCGTCGATGGACAAGCCGTGCCGACTGGTTTAGAGCAATTGGGGCTGGGGGCTTGTCTGTGTGAACTCCCCCGAGAACGTGTCTGTCACTGCATTTCTCTATGCGCCGATACCGAGGAGCTTGGTGTCACTATCCCAAACCTTCAGAAATCTCAGGTGTGCTGGTGGACCCGGGCACTTCTAGTGCTTCTGTCCTTTATCATTTCAGTTTCTTATTCTCAGTGTGATTATTACGACTACGGTTAATGTTATCAAAAATGCTAGTACAACTGCTATATACATAGTCTCTGTCTTTCTCTCTCTCTCTCTCTCTCCCTCGAGCTGCATGTATACATGTACATATGTATGTATATGTACATATGTCATTGTGTTATTCGGCATGTTATATGACATGATTTGCCATATGTAGTCCGTAGCAGCATTTGAGCACGCCAGGAAGCCGTTGATTCCCTACTCCGCGAACGCAACTCGATCCCGGCTTGCTGTTGAGGACCACTAGGGTTTACGGTTTAGGGTTTAGGCTGTAGGGTTTAGGGTTTAGGGGGGTTACCCTAGGGCTCCAGTTACCTAAATAGTAGGTTACTGGGGTACTGGTTAGTAACCCACTATTCAGGTAACTGGAGCCCTAGGGATCACTGGCAGCAGGGCGTTGGGTGTCAGGACGAACACCGAAAAAGCCCGGAAGCCCCAGATGATACGATTTAGAGGGCTTAGGGTTTAGGAGTTTAGGGTTCCTCACGAACCAGATCCTACTATGATCCTAATTTCCAAAAACTCCCCAAGCCCTAGATGCCAGAATCTGTTCCAGAGAAGCCTCAACCCCGGACCCATAAAAGCCGCAGGATGCACCGGTGCCGCTGAAAAATGCCTCCACGATCGAATTCCAGGAGCTCGGATTCTTTGGTTATATAGATATGGGTAGTGAGATCGTGGTTAGAATGATGAACCTGGTTGTAGCTAATGTACTGTGTGGCATGCTACTAGTCTTGACTGCGTTGTTACTTACTGCTATTGTCGCTTAAGCCCTCTGTCAGGACTGCTTTCTGCATCACTACCCTGTCTGCTTGAGCTCGTGGCTTTGTGGTTCGGCATCTGGGTTTCAGTTCGAGTTCGATGCTGCAGGGCATCAGGGCATCGCACCGCAGTTTCATCCATAAACCTTGCATCACACACGCGACACCATGCAGGACAGGTTCTGCGTGCATAATCGCCGATTTGTCAGAGCCTCGGAAAACCGCCCAGGGTTAAAGGAGTTCAGCAGTTTAGCGCTTAAGTCCAGAGCAGGCCCCTGGCAGAGTCCAAAGCTTCGATAGAGTGACAGCAGCCGTAGCCTATACTCGGATTAGAAGCAATAGAGATTCGCTAAATGCCCAATCTCACAACCCCACATCAGATGCCTTACACCCTATCAGCCCTGAACCTCGCGACATTTTCGGAAGCACCCTGACATGCAGCCTTGCAATGATGACCTTAGGTGACGACGCACAAGAACTACTACACAGGAGAGATGCCAGACATGAGGACAGGGTCCGGACATACCTAATATAGGGGCCTAAAGAATTGCCAATACTGTTGTAGGGTGCCGCATACTATAATTACAACATATTCCCCAAAAGCCCTAATTCTACTTGTTATAGTAGCATGATACTATACCCCCCCAAAGCCCTATTCTAACTAGTACGGTCTCTAGATTCAACCCGTCGCGCGAGACGACGATTTTCCGAAGTGCTCCAAGGTTCTCTGGCTGGAACGTTTGCGTTTCCGGGTTTAGGGTTTGTAGGGTTTTGAGGGTTTGTAAGGTTTATAGGGTTTAGGATTTAAATTTAGTGTTCTGTCTTTTTGTACAACATACCGGGAATCCTGGCTGAGTCTGTGCTGCATCTGCAGGATCCACCTACCGTCTAGGGTTCGATGTTGGGTTCTCTGACCACGAACCCTAAACTTCTAAATTCTTAAATGTTCAGCTCCCCAGAGCCTTCTTTCGGAGTCCTCGGAGTTTGGAATCGCCACATCATGATTCTGGCCGCCGGTCTCTTGTGCCATCGGGGTCTATTCGTGTTCTTTCTGTGTGCGAAGTAGTTAGAAATTGGAGTAAGTGCAGCGGATCCCCTACATTTACGTCTGCCCAGCTTTTAAAAGTACCGATGCTGCAGTGAAAGTTAGAGAATGGTAAGGCAATTCGTATGACATCATACATGCGCACATACATGATGCGTACGTACAGGCATCCCTGCACCTATGCATCTATGCATCTACACATATATCCATCTATGCATACATACAATCGTGCATGCACTCGCACACACACAACATACATACATACATACATACATACATACATACATACATACATACATACATACCTACGTACGTGCGTACGTACGTACGTACGTACGTACGTACGTACGTACATACATACATACATACACCCATGCATACATACATACATACATACATACATACATACATGCATGCATAGGTATGCATATACTGCACATTCGTAAACATGCATGCATAAAGATGCAAACAGAAGCCGGCGTGTTGTCTATAAACGTATTGTTGTGCGTGCCACTGCATTTTGTGGCACGCATGTACGTGTTTATGCACAGCAAATCTGATTGCATCCGGCAAGCTCCAGCGCCGAAGGAGCAACCCCGGAATGATTGCCGACTCCACGAAGCTCAAGCGAATGCTGCAAGTCACCTGGCCGTTTTGGCGTTGTTCGGGGATGCAACCTTGCCGGAGGTGTTCGAGACTGTTGTCCGAACAAAAGCAGTGACCATATATATGTATATACATACATATATATATAACACATATAGAAATGTGCATACAGTAGCTTACCATTCGTCATGTACAAGTACAAGGACGGTGTGACACCCTGAGATACTGCTTACAACATCAGCGACACCGGTGTCGGTAGCGAGGCAAACGAGGGAAAGCCACAAGGTTTTGCGGGCGCTCTGGGTACTGGGTCGCCATTTGAAGTCTTGCACTTGCAGGGGCGAGGGTAAGGGCTATAGTATGCTAAAGCTTTAGGATCTTATCGTATATCATAGTGCACTATCGTATACTATAGTAGATCATATTTTAAGCCGATAAGTCAGTATATGTGGTTTCAAGAAGGCCCCAGGTTTGCTGGATAGCTCGAAACCTTAGGGAAGACTGGTGGCATCTGGGGAATCGGAGTCTTAGCTTTGGTTCCTGTCTCCCTGGACTTCATCACCCAGCGCCGCCTAGCTCCTTTACACTGTAGGGAGCTCAGTGCAGCTACTTAAGGGATCTACCCCTGAGCCCTAAAACCTAAACCCTACTCTAACCCCTTTGAACCCCTGGGTTCTGTCACAGAAAGCTTTGCGGTTTTTTCCACCCAAGGAGAAGTGAGAGTCAGCCCCTCGAGTCTCACGTGCAGTGAGTGATGTCGCGGGCAAGGGTTCATGCTAAACAGCTGTTCCGCTTAGCCAGGGTTTAGGATACAGTGGTTTAGGGTTTAGGGGTTTAGGGTGGAGGGGTTTAGGGAGAATGAAGCATGGTATGGACGTATGGAGAGTTCCGCGACTGTTTGCTGCGCTGCATCTCTCCTCTCCTGGCCTGTGCCGGTTGAGAGAAGGTTTCGGCAAGCCGGCCTCCTCTCCGGGCACGGTAGTGTATTGTGAATCTGCATTGCCGAAGGCAGTGAAGTTTTGTTCGGGGATTGCGAGGGCGGAACCCAAGGTCTCGTCCGGAACCCTGGTGGATCGTCTGAGCCATGTGGTGCAGCGAATTGGCCTTTATGATTTAGAGTACGGTTTAGGGTTTAGGGCTTAGGGGTGCAATCGTACCCCCAAACGCCAAGCCCTAAACCCTAAACCCTAGCTCTGCTAGTGGCTGCTTGTGCTAAACGCACCAGAGGGCAGAAGGATCCAGGACCCGTTTCACAGATCTACCCGAGACCCCGAGAAGAGGAAAGGCAGATGTGAGCACAGTCTCAAGTCTACTCCTTCCTGTCTTCCTGTACGTCGGGTTTGGGGTTCAAGTTTTGGTTTATGGTTAGGGTTTAAGTTCAGGTTTAGATTTAGGGTTTAGGGTAGATGTTCAAGCATGAACTTTGCAGCTTGCAGGCAAAAGCTTTTGCAGCAGGCTGCAGCGGTGACCAGGAGTGGGCTCAGGTTTTTCATCGAATCAAGGCTTCCGTAAGACGAGACTTCGTATGTTGTTCCTGACAACCTTCCATGTTCATCAAACTCTTCAAAGCCATCCCAGACCCAGTACAATCGTCTCGGCAGCTTTGGCTCTGTACACGGAGCGTCAACAACAAGTAGCAGTGGTTATAGTCGTAGTCGCAAGCATGCTTCAAGGAGGTACTATAGTCGTCATGGCCAGAAAATCGTACTGCGCTAGCCGCAGTTAAATTCAGCTAAATGCAGAGCATGATAATAATTCGTATAGTGCACAAGTAAATATGTCATTATATTATATGTATACGTGTGTGTGTAATGTATGTATATAAGATACATATGTATACACACACACATATATATATATACATACACATACACATACATATATACAGGTATATGTATGTATATCTATATATATATATGAATGTATTTATTATATCAATGAAAGCAGACTCTTCAGTCTGAGACTTGCAATACCGTCGGACCGCAGTACTCTCTAGAAGCACGGTGATGCGGATCATGAATGCAAAGAGGCGAGGGCGAGCCAAGGAATAAGGAATATTTATACCTCAAAATTATAGGGGCCTTAATATTATGGCTTAAGGTATATTCCTCAGTCGATGAACATGGGACCCAAGTCTTGCCTAGAGCAACCTGGTTAATGCTGCAAGGTTCTTGGGTGTAGCACCCGTACCCCTAAAGCTGGAGACTCACTGTCATGGGCTGTCCGCGGTGAGTCTGAAGCCTGACACAAGGCGGAAACGTCATCGTCGCGACATGCAACTGAGGGCTGAAGCCAGAACCCTAATATAGGGGCCTTAATCATTACCTATACTATTTTGGTGGTTCCTTTTATATATTTTGACTACATTGGGCCATTGGGCCCCGAAACCCTATCCTAATTGTTGAGGTCCCTACATTAAATACTAAACCAAAACCCTCAACCCTATACCCAAAACATCAAACCCCAAACACCTGGAGCCTGAAAATCAAGCTCATTGAACCTCAAGGAGGAAGTCGCCACGGCTTCGATGAGCGAACCGGCAGGCAAACCATGAATTTGATTTCTCTGATATGGGGGTTTCCGAAAATCAGGGGTACCCTATTTTGGGGTCCTTATAGTGAGGATCCTACTATTTAGGGTACTTTACTAGGGTCCCCTATTTTCGGAAACCTACATATGTTGCTCTATTGAAAGCTACTTATCGAATGGTAGAGAAGAGATTTACAGCATGAACTGTACAGAAGATACTTGAACAAATTGTGGTATAATATACAACTCAACCCTATTCTTGTTCTCTAAGCCCTCATATAGACACCTGAATACTTACCTATACTATTTGGGGGGTTCTTTATTATAATTATAGTATAATATACCCCGAAATCCTATCCAAATGATTAAGGACCCTACAGTCAAACCCTTATAGACTTAAATTAGCCCTTTAAATACCCTTATAGACTTAAGTTAGCCCTTTAAAGGAACCCTATTCTAATCATTCAGGCCCCTAAATTTTATTTACCTTATATTTACGCCGATCCTGGGAGCATCTGCGCTCGCTCGCTGCAGACGTTGCAGGCCTTGCCTCTGCTGCTGCTGTGAATTTAGGGGTTTAGGGTTTGGGGCTTTGGGTTTTAGTGTTTTTTTTTGAGTTTAGGGTTTTGTGCTTAAGGTTTGGGGTTTTGGGATTTAGGATTTTAGGGTTTAGGGTAGATGCCAAGCGCTACATCCCGTGCCAAGAACTGAAGCAAGAACTCACACCTGGATGCCGCTGGATGCGCCATACCCCGCTAAACCCTAAACCCGACAGATGCCACCCCCAAACCCTAAACCCTAGACCCCAAAAAAGCCAGCATCACACTCTTGCACGAGGCTCCAGCCGATGCTCCTGCAGGTGGCAGCTGTTGCGGGCATGCAAGCGTCAAATGCTTGAGTCGGTGATGCAAACTTCTGAGCACTGGCAGGACATTTTAGGTTTGGGGTTTAGGGGTTTAGGGTTTACATTTAGGTTTGGGGTTTGGGGCTTGGGCTTTGGCTGAGAAGGCTTAGGGGGCGAAGGCTGCAAACCCTGGAGTCCTCATCAAACAAAATCCCTGCGTGAAGTCCAACCCTGTGGCAGGCTTTGGGAGGCAGTGCATGGCGACCTGCACCCGGTGATGCCAGCTGTCATTCCTGCATGCCTGGGGGTCCCGCTTGAGAGTTACTGGGTTCTTCTTAAGGAATTTCTATTTTAAGCTACCATGATTGGAGTATGAGTAAATAAGATGATTTCCTTATTATATAGTAGCTGAAGTGAAATCCCTTAGCAAGAACCCAGGTTATGGCGTTTCTATGACAAAGCCCCCAGAGTCTGACTTCCAGCCTCTACGGGGTTTCCACAGCCCGAAACTCTAACCAAGCCCTAGACTTCGAACCCATCATTGAGGCCTCTATGCAAAGCTCCCTGAGTGCCCTAAATGCCCACTAAACCCTAAACTCTAAACCCTAAACCCTAAATGCCCTAGCCCCTAAACCCTAAAGTCTCAACCCTAAACCCTAAACTCTAAACCGTAAACTCTGAACCCTAAGCCCTAAGCGTGAAACTGAGCCAGGAAGGCTCCACACGGAGCCCCACCCGGAAGCCCCGGCCTCAGTCCCAGGATTCGGGGGTGGAGATTAGGGCTTTTAGGGCTTTAGGGTTTTGGGATTTTGGGGTTTTAGGCTTTTGGAGTTTTAGGGTTTGGGGATTTTAGGGTCTTAGGGTTTCAGAGTTTTAGGGTTTTAGAGTTTCAGGGTTTAGGGTTTCGGGTTTTAGGGTTGAGGGTTTGGGGTGGAGGGATTCTGGGGATCAAGGAACCACCACAACAAGGATGGATTTTTGCCATGCGTGTATTAGCTATCCCAGCCCAAGACCCCAACCGAGCTTGCCAAGTTGATGCAGAAGCCCATGGCAGCATTTTGCTCTAGCAGGTGTGCATGTCGAGCATTGGGCGCAGATCACACATGTTGTATCAGTCATGAGAGAGAGCAGACAAGTCTAGGTTCATGGTCGATGCTGTGGCACGTGCATCTTCACGAGTCTGAGCGGGTGAAGTTCACGAACACGCGTTTCAGTTCTTGTAGGTGCCGTTCACGTCGGATCCGGCAATCAACCCTGGCCCATGCAAGTAATGTCGCACAAGACGGGCAGCTGGGATTCCGGCAGTGCTGCCAATCCGAAAGTGGAGGAGCCTGCTGAGAACGGGTGTGGGTGCGCATGTCTGTTCGTCGGTCTGGGTGTCTCTGTCTCTCTCTGTCTCTCTCTGTGTGTGTGTGTGTTTGTGTTTGTCTGTCTCCCTTTCTCCAACTGTTTCTGTGTGCGCATCTCTGGGTGCCTGTGTGTCTACGGAAGCCAAGCTCGACGAAGCTTACTGACAGCAGCTAGCAGCTAGAAGTCTTCAACGGAGACACTTTTATTGGTGCGCTGGCACCACCTTGCAGTGCCAGCTGCTAGCTGGTTCCTTGTGCTGCAGGTGTGCTAGGCTCTGTTTGCCAAGCCGTGAATCCAAGGTGGGATGAATGCCGCAGGTGGGGGTAGCTTCTCGAGAATGAAACTGTTCAGCAAGTGCGGAACGTCTATTCTTCGTGGCCCTCGTTAGAGTGGCAACACCAGGACGATGACAAGCGAGCGCCTAGCGCATCTTACTAGCCCAAGAATCGGAAGCCTCGAGCCACATTCCTTCTTGTGCCGACTATTGAACAAAGTTTATTATTGTGAGCAGTTTGAGCATCCAGCCGACAGGACCAGGGACGGCATGAGGTGCAGAAGGAGGCTGCTCGGATTGGCCAGCATGGGATTTGTGGATCTCCGGTCGTGGGCTTCAGTTGAAGGCCCTGCGTTTTTGTCAGCTAAGGGTTTGCGTGTGAGGCCTTTGTGTAGTGAGCGTAGGACGTAGGACAATCCCCAAACCACAAAATCCGGAGACATGGACAACCCGGAGGCCAGCTTCTAAACGCAAGACCATCATTGCCGAAAGCATCTGACAGCCTAGCTGACCTCTACAAGCTTTCAGGACCATTGCAAGGAGGAGGAGGACGAGCAGCTCAGACATGCGAAAAGGCTCATGGCAGCGACTCGCCTGTATGGGCAGCGAGCCTGGCTGGATGTCACCCTTTCCAAGCTTCGGCGGACGTCTTCCATTTTTGGCTGATTGAACCAGACATACTTGGTATGCAGGTAATCTCCATGCCCCCCCATGTCCCAACATGTCAGATGCAGTCCTAAACCTCCGAGCTCCAAAAATTGTCTCTTAACCCCGAAACCCTAAACCCTAACCCTAAACCCCAGATCCCTTAGTGAATTCGTGTCTGCAGCAACTCGAGATCTTCCATGCTGTTGCGCCCTCATCTGACTTAGGGTTTAGGTTTTAGGGACTTGGGGATTTGGGGCTCTAAGGTATAGGGTTTAGGGGCTTCGGGTTCTCTTGAAGTTTGTAGAGATTCAGACGTACTTTTAAAAGTGCTCGAACATGGCCCTGCTTACAAGTATCTGTGATTCTTCAAGTATCTGCATCGCTACTTGTTGAAAGTATTCTGCCCCAAGCTCTAGTACTGACTTGTTCTCTTACACGTACCATCTGCTTCCAGAGCTCCTCCTGCTCAACTTGCCGCTAATTCTTCATACTCCGTTCCTGCTGTTGCTGACAGGTCCTAAACTCTACAGTGAATCAGTGAACCATAAACCTTTGCTAGAGAAAGTGGAGTCTATCTTCGTTGATCTCGGGCTGCTTCCTCTGCTCTTATTTATGGTCTTCATTGAGTGCTGGAGTCTGGAAGGTTCGCAGCAGGTCCCAAACAAGGTCCGTTCAATCATACGTAGTCAAGGATTTTAGAGTTATGTGCCCGAGCTCAGGCAGGTGCCCGAGTGTATGTAGCCTTCCTGGCCCTCGTGAGAAAGCCCAGAACTGAAGTTGTGGCTCTTTGGCCCGTTTCCACTAAGGAGCTGGAAGAGGAGCGCCAAAGGCTGCAAACCTGAAAGCAAAGCCCACATCCTGTAGATCCGCAGATACTCTACCCTATAGTTCGACTCTAAGCTCAAGATGGAATGTGCGTGACGAGGAGGTTGAGGTTTAGGGTTTTAGGTCTTAGGGTGTGGGGTTTAGGGATTAGGTTTTAGGGTTTACGGATTTAGGGTTCAGGGATTAGGGTTTTGCATTTCGGACCCTTGGTTAGGGCGTATGGCTCGGGCAGGATTTAGGCGAACAGCTGTCTGAGAGGGTTTAGGGTTTAGGATTTTGTTGGCCATCGTTGTCGTCGTTCTCGTCGTCGCCCCGGGCTGTGGTCGTGATCGTGCTTGTGGTTGTATGGTGGAACCGACAACATCCCAGACTTCTTGGACAAGTCTACAGGAGGTCATTCTTTCTCCTAGAGCCAGATAGACAAATTAATTATTTGCAGCGTAATGTTGGTCTATTTCAGAGGGTATCCTGCAAGTATTTTGTGTGGGCAAACGCCGGAAACCTCGGACGCGAAACACGAAGCCCAACGGAAAAGCACACACAACGCCCGACTCAACACCGCAAGCCCAAGTCCAATGCCTAGACCCTAAAGCCTTATGTAGACCCTAAACTCCAAGGACCTAAAGCCCAACCCTCCACAGCCAAACTCTAGCTACTATCATGCTTACTGCCGTGAATATCTTCTGCTGCTATACTGCTGTACTATCACCTTCCTGACCCAGCAGGCAGCGCCGGAAACGGCCGAGGAAGACCGATGATGCAGCAAAGCTGGCTGCTGCCACGGCTCTGATTGTGCCTCGGAGTTTAAAACCCCCTGTGCAGCTTTCGGTCTCTTTCAGCCAGTGATTCGATGATGCACCCTAAACCCTAAACCCTAAACCCAATCGAAACTTCTTGGTGGCCCAGGTGCTTGCTCCAGGTCACCACAGGCCCCAGGATCCTACCTAAAACCCCCCTGTCCTAAAAGACCAGAGCGGCATCGGCCGGTACAAAGGGCAAAGGCCTATTATACTAGATCTGAAAAGCCGACGAAAATATTTCGAGACCGAAACCCTGAACCCCAAAATCCCGAAACCCTAAAAAACTAAGCCCTAAACCCAAAATCCCTAAAACCTAAACCCTAACAAGCTTAAATCCCGAATCCTCCTGACGCAGGAGGGCCAAGTGGGCGCCTCCTCCCCGACGCCCCTGCCGCTGCCCTTTTTGACGGCGCAGAGAAGCGTGGCCTGGAGGTGGCCCGGCGCTCTCTGCCTGCAGAAGAGGAGCTTTTCTGGAGAGGTTAGGGTTTAGGGTTTCGGGTTTCGGGTTTAGGGGTGTAGGGGTTTAGGGGTTCAGGGTTTAGGGGTTAGGGTTTAGGGTTTAGGGGGTAGGTACAATAGTTAAAACAAGGAGGAGGAGGCGGAGGAGGAGAAGGAGAAGGAGGAGTTGTCTGGTGAAGAAGAGTAAATGTGTATGTGTGTGGGGATGTATAGACCTTTAACTAAGTGTACGAAGACATATGTGCATGAAATAGGTACATAAACAAGTATATCCATGTCCAAATAAATCATACCCTTGACCATACCTCACGGTGTAATCGCGAAACGCACTTTTTTAGATTTTCATGCTGCTGTACCGGGTTTAGGCTCTATGACGTCTCATCCCCGACTTAGCCGAAGTCTGGCCTCCGTGCCTTGTAACCCAAAACTTGCGCCGGAAACTCGACCCCTGTAAATCTCGCACTCCGACGCACTCAGCTGCAGACACAGCTGTGCCCTAAACTTTGGCCCTACGCCCTGCATAAACCGACCTGGCAATCTGGAGCTCAGGAAAAGGGCGGCTGGAGTTACATGGTGGGCATCGGCTGTAGCCAGCCCTTCTCACCTTTCAGCAGCGACTGACATCTTGGGGAAAAAGGAAGCAGAAG
>CAJNJA010016387.1:0-36786 GCA_905231915.1 Symbiodinium necroappetens | reverse complement strand
TATCTTATATTATATTATATTATATCTGGGGCAGGTCTCCAACTGGCAAATGTCTCAGGCCCGCACAGAGGCGGAGGCGAAAGCGAGTTTGCCAGCGAAGTCGCCTCATCAAGTCGGCGGAGTGAATTTCTTAGCATTCTGCTGGGTCTTCTCAGGGCAAGGCCGCAGGCGAATCCTCACTTCTGGAGCTTCTCGTCCTCACCCCTGCGTGTTGGCTGCATGCACAAGCTATATGGGCTCTGCCCCGTACCGATTGCATTTTGCGAGAAAATGGAAAGCGCAAAGGGAGAAACCTAGGAAGACCTCCGCGGAAACTTTGCTAGTCACGCACTTGCCCAATGCATTTAGTCCAGCACCCAACCATCCCCTTCGCTACGACCAGTCCATGCAGCCGTCATCTGATCGGGCACATACCAGACACAAACTAGCTATTATCAAGAAGCCACATTGTCAGCTTCCAACCTTGGGGGGATGCTTCTATCCTTGGCCGCGAAGTTATCGGAGGGAAGCCATCAGGTGTGTGATAGCCGTCTCTGCAACACTTGAAGTGCCACTGAGCTCTGCACAACTCCTGCATCTGCATCAGATCCTGCTCCGGCAAGCAACACCCAGTGGGAAAGCAAAACAAAGCTCACGTCTCAAGACAGCTGAGCAGATCTGAGCAGGTTCTGCCTTGGGATCGTCTTCAGGCTGAAAGCCTTCCTCTTCTGAGTCTTCGACTAGTGGCGGAGGATCCTGTCAAGGAAGCTTATCCCAACCAAGTCCAGCGAGTCTCGTGGCACACAGCCACGGACCTCACCACGCAGCAGAGCTTCGTTTCTTTTTAAAGCTCTCTCGGCACGACGGCGGCCTGTGGTACACCAGATTTGGAGGCAGAATCAGAAAGCTTGCATTGCCAAGGCCACGACGCTTCTCTGCCAGACGCTTCTTTTCGAGGCGATCCTCGGGCACTTAAACGCCAGGGCACAAGCCCTCAGGCTGCGCGATGCTGCTCAGGTATGCGGGCCTTTTCGGCAGCCTCATCTTCCTCCTCCTTCAAGCGGACCTTGCCCTGAACAAAACAAGAAGTCATAGCCGACGAAGAGAGAGAAGGTTGAGACGGCATCGTCTGGGGCCTCGATATCCATCATCTGCTCCTTGGCCTCGACCAGGTGCTTCCTGACCTGACCCTGCCGGATGCCGGCCTGGAGGCACAGCGGCTGGCGCATGGTGATGCATTTTGCACAACAGTCGCTCTCTCTCGCTCTGATTTCGTTTTGGGGGCCTTCGCGGCGATCTCCTGGATCTCTTGGAAACGGGCAACATCGTCTGCAGGGACGCACGAAGGGAACCGATCAAAAGTGCTCGCAGCTTGCCTGGCCGCTCATGCTTTGTTCGTGCAAGCAGTGCTTGAAGGTCTGCAAGTGGTTCCGCGAGAGAAGCTGCCAGGCAGGAGGCAGGTCGAGCTTTTCACGCGTCTCCATCACCAGTCTTTTCTGCCTGTGTAGTCGATTCGGTCCCGCCACACTGACAGGTCGGTCCACATCTGGCACATGTCAGTCGCAAGACTGTTCGCTACACACCGAATACACCGAGCACGACTCCATCTCGGTGGGCTAGGAAATGCACGAGAGCACAAGCTGGAGAATCATAACCGTGCGAGCCGACAGGCCAGGGGCACCAACTCTGCCCATTGGTGACGGACATCATTGCGCTGGCTCATGATCTTCTCGATCTCCGCATCGCGGACCCTCTGCCTGCCAGCTTTCCGGAGCATTGTGTTTTCATTCTTAGCCACTGAAGGACATGCGCTGGCCTCTCTTTCGCCCCTGCATACCATTCAGGAGAAAAAGGTGGCTGCCCGTTTGTAAGCTTGTCTGGTACCTGTGGGCAGTTGCTGCATAATCGCAATGCAAGAATGGCAAGGACAGCAAAAAGTGCCGGCGACACCCCAGCCGCTTCAAAAAGACTTTCGAGATCCGGCGGCGCCTGAAGTCGCCATGCTGTCAAAATCACCGACACTTTGCCCAAAAAAACACCCGCTCCTTGCCTCCGGTTCTTTCGGCTTTTGGCCGTACACCCAACCCTCCTCTACTGGCATGCGGTCCACCATGGCGCAGACAGCTTTATACTCTGTAACGCAAGAGCCTTTGGCCTCCAAATTCTCTATGAAAGAACTGCTCCCTCACCATTTCGGGCCGAGGAGACATGTTGTGAGCATGCTTGTCTACCTGTACCTTTGATCAAACTCCGCGCTCGCATCGGCATCAATCTCATCAGCGTTCAGGCAGACTCCTTTGCTTCAACAAAGCAACCTCGAGCATGCAGGTTTTCTGGATTCAGACTCGTGTCATGCAGCTGCGCCTTCGGCACATGCAGATCAGGTCAAGTAAGTCAATACGATGCCAGGCGCTACATTTCCTGCGCCGGAGCTGCGACCTTCCAACTGAATGCTACTCCACGCGACTTTGTAAACGAAGGCAAGGATGATCCTCCCGCTTCCCACCTGGTGAAACTTTCGCTGTGCTCCAGGTGCTCCAAGTCAACCCAAGATAATCTGGCTCCTCAAAAACTCTGCAGCTACCGAGAGCAAGTTGAGCGAGTTGGATGGTGAACGTCAGGTCCCAGCAAGTCCGGCACTCTGCTGACTCTGCTTTTGGACAATCGGAACCAGGGCCCTCACGCATTTCCATTGTGTGGTGCTTCCTGAGTTAATAAAGACACGTCAGGCTGGCAAGAGCGAGTGGAGCGAGTGGGGCGTTGAGGCACCCGACGTACTCTGGCTCCGGTGGGAGAGCTTGAAGGTGAGCGAAATTGTCAGCAACGCCACACCTCAGCATGTGCACGAAGCTGATTGAACGTATTGAAAAGCAGAGGCAAGTCCTGAGAGAGCCACGAACGAGCCCGGGTTCGGGAAACACCACTCCTCGAGGAGCGAGGTGCACGCAACGATGGCAGGCCGAACTGCTGAGCCGGGCCCTGCCATGCCCTGCCTGCCGTAGCCCAGAACCGCAGATTCTCGAACAGTGCCTTGAAGCCCCTCATTGAAGAGGTTTGCTGCTCGTACCTGTCATCGATTACACTGAAAACCCTGGGCTCCAAGGCGAGAGAAAGGGCCTGTTTCTCCGGAGCAGGATGCTCGAAGAAGCGGTGCTTGGAATTCTTGACACGATGTCGCTCTTCCCTGTCGTGCTCCGAAAAAGTGGCCTGCCAAGAGATGCAAAGGTCTTAATGCTACCGACTGCAAAGCCGCAAGCCGCAGTCCACTCCACGCCGTTCGAAAGGCAGAAGACGGAGACGGCACTAGTTTTCTGAAACATAGCAGCGTTGACTCTCTGCGCCTGCATGCTGCCGTACGGGTTCAGAATCTTCTTCCCAACATGTCGAAACCTCAAGAAAGCTCTGCTAAAGGGATTGGGGCGGGGTCAGGAGGCCAGAGCTCAGGCCCACACTCGCACTCTCTGCCCATCCCTTCGCCCGTAAGGATGTTGAAGGTGCACCTTTGCAGGACGCGAGACGCGAGGCGAGTCCTGGCAGGGCTACTACACGTTCGCCGCCCAGATGCTTGTCCCGCAGCTGATGTGCTGCTGAAGCCTGTGCAGCTGCCCGCTCCTGCGAGCAGAAGACGCTCCCGGCCCGTCACTCGAGAAGACACACATGCCACAGGCTCAAGCTCCTGACGAGCCCAGTCTCTGGCCTGTGAAAGCACTGAACGCTCCAGCTCCCAGCAGCCGTGCGTCAATCCTTCAAACTCAGGCCGGCTTGGCCGCTTCGTGTTCAAGTCGAGCAGCATCCTGCTGAATGTCGGCCCTCAGACTTAACTTCGGCTTCGAGAAACCGCACAAGTTCTCTCACGACCTCTCTTTCGACTGAGCTCGCGGCTGGTGGCGGCGATGGAAACCCTGCATGAGCTCGACTGCCCCAAAGCTTACACAATCAAACGAGGTGAGGTCCCACCTTGTGGAAACGAGTCTCATTAATGTTACTGGTGGCAATGAAGTTGGCTTCTTCATCAACTCGCTCGATTGGCAGGTGCCTCACAAGCAGAGAATGCCTGAAAGACTCCCTGCAATGTACCTCCTCATCTTCCAGCCACACCCGCTCTTGCACCGAATCGCATTCACGTCTAGCCAGTGACTGAGGTAACAACTGTGGCTTCAGGAAATCGTGCCGCAAGTATTCCGGGGTCGCAGCCTCATCAAGATCGACCAGCGAAACAACCCTTAATGAGGAAGTAACGAGGCCCAAAAGGCCAAGCGCAAAAGAATCCTTCGTGCCAATGGCTTGAGCTTGGCTGTATGCCCCAAGAAAGTGTTGAGCCAAAAACTTCAAGCGAGAGGAACCCCATTTCTGGCCGCGGATATCCTCATCACTGCCATGATGAACCAAAAGACCTGGACGGTTTTGTCTGCAAACCCGGTTCCACACTTGGTCGCCGACATCACACGTGACGGTCTTCTTGGCGCTCTTTTTCACGCGGACATTCTCAAACCGGCCGAGGATGCCACCTGCAGGTGCCAGCAGCAGGAGACTCTTCCCTGAAGTCTTGATAGGAATGCCAGCCATGAAAATCAAGAATTCTCCATGCCTCCTTGAAGCAAAGGTGGTGCACTTTCGTTCATGTTTGCTGGAACAGCTGAATGTGAATGCCTCAAGACTTTGGATGGGATGCTACGATACCCGATGTCAACTCCAACTCTACGTTTGAATCATGTTTGAGCCAGAAATTTGCGGCGGCAACAACAATTAAATTGGCCTCGAATGAAAACATGGTGCTCAACAGTGTCTTCGCAATCGAGCTACAATGTCAGTTGCTGCTTGAACAACGAACTATTGCTCAAACCTTTGCTGCATACAGATTCTACAGCTACATGCGGCCTCGGTGTTGCCCCTAGATCCTCTGCCCAAACCCTAAACCCCCGGAACCCCTTAACCCCCCGAACCCTCAACTCCTCAAGCCTCAACCCTAAAACCCCTAAGAAGGAGCTTGCCGCGCTGAAGCTCCAGCGCGAGCAGGGCATCGAGGCCCGGGCCGCCTCACCCACGCCCAGGACATCCAGCAGTCAGCTCACGTGGTCCTCTGGCACATGGACCAGCATTTCACGGCCGTGGAGAAAATGGGCCAGGTGGGCGAAGGTTGCGGCACCCCGGGAGCTCCAAGGCGAGCAGCAAATCAGCCAGCTCCGCGAGCAGAAGAAGCGCAAGCTGAAGGAGGAGCGCGGCGAGGCCGAGCGGGAGGCCGAGAAAGAACGTAAGTTCAGAGTGCAGCCCGAGGAGGGCGACGTCGAGAGGGACTGCTTGCCCAAGCAAGTGCCGCCTGACGGAGGGCAGGCTGTGCGTTGTGGCAAGCACAAACTCTTGGGAGAGCGGAAGAATTACATCATGCCTGGTCGGACCTGGTCATGAAAACCATGTCCCGAGTGGCACTTTACAACACCGGTGCATTCTCAAGCAACCGGCTTGCCATGCATGCATACGGCCAGGACATGCAGAGCTTGGTTGAATTGCGAATAACAGCGCTTCGCGCATCTCCCTGTTACTATGAAGGTCAACTCCAACAGGCCCAAGAAGCGAAAGCAGACCCCAGCGCTGCTTTAGGCAACAAATCTGCTCGCAATCGGGCCGTCGGGTAATTCCAGCTTAGGGTTTGCAATTGTGTCTGTGTGATCCGCCCTTTCTTGCATTTCGCCGTTGGGCTGGACACCCTCCATGTCGGTCAAGCCGTCTGCCACTTTGTGCGGTCTGCCTTGAACGTGAGACCTTGGGGCCTCCTTCCCCTTTGCATTGCGACGTGCCTTGGACTTCGGACGTTGGTGTGCGCGACAATCGGGCAAGAAGCTGATGGGGGCCAGTAAGCTGTGCGACGGCGCGAGAATGGCTACGGGGATTACTTGGATTCGACGTCCTTAAGTAGTTTGCGATGACGGTCGGACTCTACCACCCTTTGTCGCTGAGGCTCTTGACATGGGCAACCTCCCAACTTTCTTCTCCGGTAGAGGGTCTTGTACCATACCATGAGAGCCGTACCTAGCTCGCCGTTACACCTTGTAATTACAGGTTTTGTGGGTGTCATACGGTCATGTTCTGCTTTTTTTTCGGACGTTCTGCTTCGGACCGGGAGCTGCAGCTTCGCAGCCGTTGAACACGCAGCATCGGGGGCACGATTCCCTCACTTTAGCCCTATCCTGCATTACGTAGGTTATGCTAGCTTCGCTGGCCTCGCCAGCTGCAACCATCTGTGCCCTCACATCAAGCCCATCCTGCTACCCAAGCCATCCGGGCTCCGGAAGCTTCGCAAAGGTCAACCTAAAGTCAACGCATATAAGCACTCAGCGAAGCCTGAAAACCACTTGACAAGCAGCTGGGGAAGCAATTGAGCACTCAAAACCACTTGGCCAAGCTTCAAAAACCACTCGGCAAGCACTGGGTAAGCTTGCAAATCACTTTGGCAAGTCGATTGGCTGGCGGCCAGGGTCGAGAGATACTGTGGGAGCTTGCTGAGTTGGCGGCTATCGGCTGGAGTGGGGGGCCTCCAAGGCGGATGACGGAGCTAAGCGGAGCTTCGGCGAAGTCAGGATGATGACAAAAATGCCAAAAAGACGGTGCTGTCGATGCGTTGAACTGCAATCTCATCACAAAAAACATGTTGATCGTGTTTAGGGTGGATGCAAAAACTGAGTATGTTCCTTTTCCGAAGGGTTACCATGATATTAAATATACAGAAAATTATCTTTCTTTGCTAGATCAATTATAGAACATGTAAAATGATGTTACAGAAAAGTGTTCAAGACATGCGTTCTGATATGACAAAAAAGATTCACGTATTTGGGAAATCTGTGACATCTCTTAAACCTTTCAAACCGTCTGAACCGGCAGGGTGTGAAGAAGCAAGTGGCTGCCGTTAAGAATGGTCTTCTCAAGTTTCGTTCTCAACAATGGCACTGCAGCACACATGTCATTGCACCTCCATCATGCACCTGCAAGCGGTGCGGCTGAAACCGAACCAAACAATCGCTATCTCCGGCTATACAACACCCGTGGCACACAGTCATCTGTGAAGGCTCTCTGTGTAGAGGTCATCGGATGATGATGGCGATGCCGGTGTCAGCGTGAATCGAGGGAACATGCACGGCATGCCTCTGATCCGGAAAACTGACTTTTTCCCCCATAAACCATTCCGCCTTCGATCGGTCTCCGACATAGTGCCGGAACCGCAACTTAATCGATATCTTGAAAGACGCATGGACGAAACAGAAGATGGGCCCGTCGACTTGCCCCAACATGCCAGGATGCACGCCACTCAAGCACCCAAGCTTGCTGCAATGATGGGCTTGGTGATGTGGGTAACAGACAGCAGCAACAGGAACAGTATTCTGGGTCGAAACAATAATCGGAGATGCACGTTCCTGTAGCAACCAGCAGCTGGGTTCGAAGGCTCACTCGTGGGCACACCCGTTCATCCACTTCATTTCTGAGCTTGCGAGCTCTACAAAAGAGCTCGAATGAGCGCTAACAAGTAAAATTGAAATTCAGAAAATGGGATAAGTGAAGCTGGCTGAACGAAAGCCGCCGTCCTACAGGTGCAGTCCGTTACATTGGAGCCCACAGCGCCTCTAGCATACTGTGGAGGTACAAAGGGGCACAGCAATGCAGCGGATTCGTTCAGCCGGTCACTCTCAGACGAACCTGGCGTCAGCCTGCTCAGTCGTCAGTCGTTAGTCCTCGGAGCAAGGGATGATGCTCCTCTCGCAAACCCCACGGCCTCCGCTTCAAGCTTACAAGCCTCAGGTCTGGAGTATGCCCCTCATATGACAGCTAAGCCCGAAAGCCCTGAATTACAGAATATCGCCGCAGTCATACTAACATCTCGACTCGAACCACGAAAACTTCCGGGCCACTCGGTAGCTCGACGATGTACTCAAGTTGCGAAGCACCAAGCTGGACTTTATAATAAAGAAGCGGCCAGGTGCAGGGCGGCGGAGGAGGGGGGGGGGTGGAAAGAACGCAACTTTAGGTGAAAAATGGTTAATATCTCTGTTCACACCCTAAACCCTACACCCTAAACCCCTTCTGGAAAACTCTGCAAGCCTTAGCTCAAGGCCGGGAGGTCATTCATGAAAAGAGGAGGTGAGATGTAAAGGGTGCTGGGGTGCGTCGACGAAACTGTGACGATATCAGACCAGGCATAAAAGCCCAAAAACCGGCGACATGTTAAGCACGTCAGGATCTTGGTCCCTGACACAGGGCTCCGAGCTCCTCGTGGCGAGCTGCTGCCAATCATTTCGAGGACCTGTATGGGTTGAGGGTTTGGGGTTGAGGGTTTGAGGTGGTTCGCATAGAACGTCCCGTGATTGCCAAGTAGAGATGGGGGGTAGTCAAGGTCCAGAACATGGGGCATAAGGTTCAGGATTTCAGACGGTGTTAGCACCAGGAGGGGCAATGCTCACAGGAAGTGACGACAGATAGAGTGTCGGGCCTGGGTGCAGTGTGCCATCATCTCTGTAGATCTGGATCGTCTTGCCTCGGATTTGCGCATATCCGACAACCGAACAAAGGCCAGCTGTTTCTTCTCCGAATACCCTGAGTTTTGCTACGAAGCCACAACTGAATCACGGCACTGAAGCGCTGCCGAGCATCTGAGGCCTGTGTGGATCACAGTAAAGTGATGGCCATCGACATCCCCCAGGCGGAACTGGCCGATTTGGAGGTAACCTAACATCAAGCGAAGCAGGGAACATCTGGACGAACCCCAACGACCCCAACCCCTGAAACCTCCAACCGTAAAATCGTAGGAGCACTGAGAACTTATGAAATGTGCTATACCCTGAACCCTGCAAGCCTGAACCATTGCTCCCAATGTAAACATATAAACTGAGCAGCGGTCGCCCTCAGAGATCCCGGAGAGTGCGGACGGCCTTCCGTAAGTGCCAAAGTCTCCACGCGGCCCCGGGAACAAATGGCCGTCATTTCTGAAGATCTGCGCCTCATGAGCTTGGGGGCTTCACGGCTTCGGGTTCAGAGCTTCGGGAGTTCAGGGCGAGAAGTAGGGCTTGAGGTTAACACTCCGCCTTCATTCGCCTAGAGTCAAGGGAGAACACTCCTGAAACACCACACCTTATGTTGGTTTTGTGGTACTTCGATCATGACAAAGTTCCGCAGCGCAGCCGAAACCTTCAAAGGAGCCGGGCCATGTCTCAAGCAAAGAGGCGAGCCGGCAAGATTCTATTTCAGAAAATCCCGAAAACGAAAAGGTTAAGGACATGTTGATATACAGTGCAGAAGAACAAAGGTCGCATGATGGCCCCTAGAAGCGGCGATGGCTTAGAACAACAACTCCCCCCTCCCCCAGGAGCCCAAAAAGGGAATCACCTAGGGTCTTGGGGTTCGGGCTGAAAGCTCACCAAGAATCGGTTTTGCCACCCTTATGCGCGACTGACAAGTGGATGTTGTCGATGGTTCCGATGCGGAAGGCGCCAATCTTGCAGAGGGGCAAACACAACTTTCTCACAGGCGACATAGGCCCCTGAAGCCCAACTGTCGGGGTCTCGAGCTGACTAGACCTTGACTAGACCTTGCCATGCCTGACGTTTAAGATCGAGCTCAAGGGTTTTGGGTCTGGAAGCTCAGCACCAAACAACCGACTCAAAAGGTCGGGATAGAGATAGGTGGGGAATCCCAGACCTGCAAAACAGAAAATCCCTCAGCCAACGTCATTGAAGCAACTGGTTCCGAGAGAGGCGGGTTTGCACGGTTGCACAAAGGTTTATTTTTAGGGCACTGGCTGCCGACACTTTCCAAGGATGGGTTTGCGCTGCGTGGTTGTTGCAAGTGCCCTACGCTCAGAGAGCTTGGTACTCCTCAAGGCCCGACACTCAAGAGTCCAAGCAGCGTAAAACCACGCATCATGCGCAGCTCTGTACAGCTGAAGGCAAACACTCTAAACCCCCTCAAAGAGCCTCGACCCAGTTGCTGCCAAACTTGATCCCTTTTGGCTTCCCGATCTGTCTATTCCAGATCCCATAGTCCTCAGTCTGCAGCCATCCCGACTCAGTAGCTTCATGGAGAAGGTATTGAAAATGGCTTTAGGCTTGGGGGTAGGGGTTCTGGCTTTGAGGGTGTGAAGCTTGGGGCTCGGGACATGAAGCGTGGAGGCGTCGGGGAACTGGGAGCTGGGCATGACCAACACTATGGAGGCTGTTTCTGGAAGCAAACTACCTGGTGCCATCTGGTGCCCCTGCTGCCCGTCCCGACGCGTGGCTAACAAGAAGCATGCGAATCGATTCCGCTAGCGGTTCGTGCAAGGATTTGCGCAGCAGGAAGTTTCTTAGCTGGAATGGGTTGCTACCACGAGTAAGACTTAGTGCTACTTGCAATAGCAGCAGCAGTCGCAGCAGCAGCAGCAGCAAGAATTACAGCGCTGCTCTGGCTCGACATTCTTGGAGCACCACCTCGGTTGCCTAACTCGCGGCGATGAGCCTTGCCTTCCCCTTCACGCCGAAGCTGCGCTTTCTAGGGAAACCAACTACAGAGGCCCAAGCCCTAAGCCCGAAGTCCTAAGCCCTAAGCCCTGGAACCCTAAAGAACTGAAACCGTAAACCCTAAATCCCTCAAACCTAAACCCTGCAACCCTAAACCCTAAAACCTCAGATCATGATTTGAAAAGGCAAACCAAGGCTCGCGGCGGGGGCCAGGGTGCAGGGTGCCGTCATTGCGGAAGATCTGGGCCGTCCACCCATCCTGCGAGCGATATGGATGTTTAGGGTTTAAGGATTGTGGTTTGCAGCGTTCGAGGACAAAGTCGGTGATTTTTCGCATTTTTCGCGCTAACGCGCCTACGGTGGCATACGTAGGGGTGGCGACTCGTATTGAATCATGAATGTTCAGCTCGGCCATGCTATTATTGCAGGGTAAGATCAGGTAGATTTCACGCCCGTCTTATCTCCGAGTGAACACGAACAGATACAAGCATCGGCACTGCACGTCGTGATTTCGTCAGGTGGACGGCATCTAACATGGAAAGTTCTAAGAGTGGTTTTCTTTCACTGCCTGGCTACCGAACTATGTCGGGATCTGTTGTTCCTCCTGCGTCTCCGTCGACGGACTTGGCTCGATCACATGCCATTCTCTCACGACCACCACAGTGGACGGCATAATGTTGTTGAGCAACGTTGGCTTCATGGATTTCGTAAGCAGTCAGCCAGTTGCAAGTGGGTAGGAATTATTCGCAAAATGTCTCCGTAAGGATGAGACACTTCGTGGTTCGGCGTTTCTTCCCACAGCGTCTGTCGTAGCCCAGCCGGCCATCTCAATCGCAAGTCTTTTGTCTTCGACCTGTTTCTGCGAAGGCTAAAAACGCGGTGTCTACGTACAAAGGAGCTACCGGGCTCAAAGCAGCAGGCCTTCTTTGTTCGATCCCACAAGAGGGCTGCGGTAGTCGCGCAGTGGTCTGTACACCGACGAGTCAGGGGCAGCCTCCGGCACAAGCCCTCGGGTATTGGAAATTAGGGTTCCTCCGGAGCTTACTCGCACCCAGCTCCGAATGCTCCAATCACGAGGGTTGTGCTTCGGTCGTTTTCCCATTCCTGGAAAGCCGCTCACGCACCCTGTTGCTGTCCCCTTCGGCGGCGTGCTCCAAGGACAGGCTGAGGCGTCCTGCATCTTCTCCACCATGAGGTTCTGGTTCTGGTACCTGTGCCCTCGCATCTTGAGGCGGAGAGGCAAGCACTGCATCCCCGAAAAGCTCATCGACGGGCACAGGCGGCGTAGCCACCCGCTGTCGCCGATCTTCTCTCTCCTCGCTTTGCAGTTCCTCTTCCGGTTGGTGTCGTGCTGCCCCTTCGGCACAGCACCCTGCCACACCAACGAACCGCTCGACCTGCCACAGTCCACGTGGTTGTCACCCAGGTGAGCAATCCCAGCAGCATGTTAGCTTGCAGCCCATTGGATGAACTCTTCTTTGCGGAGTTGCCCTTTTATCCCAAGGATCTGGTTAAACCGTGACGCTGGCGATGACAAGCGCCACCTCCGGCAAGCGCGGTTGATTACCTTCACCACCAGACGTGTCTCGACGCATCCTCCTCAATCGCTGAAAACACCCAACTGCAGCGGCCTCTCGTAGGTGCTCGGATCGCCCTCACAAGAGCGCCCCAGCATCATGGCCTGTTGCATGTCGCAGCGCCTCGGTGCGGCCATGTGCTCTTTCACCGCATACTGCATGTCGTGGTAGACATGTAGATGCCGGACCGACCGGCTGACCGGTACCTGGCAGAAGCACCCGCGCAAGCCCGGCTTCCTCGAAGGCACAGGTGACGTGCCACCAGGCTCAGATCCAGGGCCTTGATGATGTCCTCGGCGTGCTTGGGTTTTCCAAAACTTCCACCGACACGCCTTCGGTCTCGAGCGGTCCGGCGGTGATCTCACAGTGGGCCAGCAGGTCGTGGTCCAAAACCCTATCGAGATCAGCCCGTGTTTCCTGCACAGCGCCCATCGTCGATATGGTGAACCACTACCAGCCCAGTCTTCAAACACCGGTACCCGCATGGGTCCTTGACCCTCAGTGAAATCGTGCGGCCCGTTCATCGCGAGCACAAAACTTCTTCCGGCTGGTCTCGGTACACAGAGCCTGTGGCTGAATTGGCCCATCAGCCTCTCCTGCTCCTGCGGCGCTCGTCAGCACTCGCCTCCACTCCGGAAGTAGCCTGACCCAGTTCTGGGGCTGGGGCTGCGGCTGGCTGGGGTGGATTGTCCCGGAACCTACATTCGGCATCGCAGGCCCAGTGGCCAACGGCTCCACATCATATGCATCGGCTGCAGGACTTCAGCTCAGCCCAGCCAGCTTGGCTTCTGGATCTGCTATGATAAGATTCGGTTTAATCACTTTACCACCGGATTTGCATGGGGTTTGCCCTGGCCGTTTCCCTTGGCTAGATGTAGTGTGTTAGTATCTGCATAGGCAAGCTGCACAGCTTCCGCATACTCTTCCTTGGGAATATCTGCTTCTAATTCAAGAGCTACCGTAGGGTATGCATTGAGCTACATTGCCACTTCTGAATCCTTTCACAGCTCGTCGTGGGAAGTTCTTTCGGGATGTTCTTCGACCTCATCCTCACGGTAGCTATACCCTTATGTACCCATACTTCGGGGCTTGGTTTTGGAGCTTTGCCAAGGGTCTGTACCTTCGGAGTGCTTGTCTCTGTCAACAATCGTTCCTTCATATATGGACAATGCAATGATGCTGAATCAACACCCGGGCGTACTCTTCGACCGTCTGATCCCTGGCGGCCGTCTCGACCATCAGCGGTTCTTGGCGGTTTAGCCCTGAAAGTTCGACTAAGGGGTTGGCTCTCATAGCGCATGTTCGGGTCTAGCTGCTGGAGTCTTGCCCGCCCTCGCTTTCTGCGGGCTATGTAACTGAGCATGGGCTCCCGGCCGCCTCCTCCGACTGGAAAGGGAAAGCTTGTGAACGATGTGGACGAATTTTTCAATCAGATGGTCTATGCCATCCGACTCCAACAGTCGGTTTAGCCCAATATCTCTCGCAATGCTGGAAGCGTCACCTCGTAAGCCTTCAAGAGTCTTGTTGACGGTCTCTGGCATGTCCAGGTTAGAATCTTTCACGTGCTTCAGCGTGGCAATCGCAGGCTTCGTCGGTGTCGCCATCTAGACTGGGGTGGCTCACCGACGCGCCCGCATCGTCGTCCAAATTTTCAGCGGCCTGTTGGCCCCTGCGATCTCTACGGGCACTCCTGATCTTGTATACGCGTACTTCCACACAAGTCTTTGAGAATCTGATGCGAAACTCTCAATCGTGATATGTCTCTGGCAGCGGACCGTGCGTGCCGAACGACTGCTGAAGCTTCAGCCCTGCCGCACACACGGCTCAACCCTACTCTGGATCATAGGCCTTTCGACACAGGTCTCAAAAGAGAAAACTATTGCCTGGCGACATCACAGCTCCGCTACCAGTTTGGAAGGAACGGTGATCTACAAGGTTCGCAGGCGGACAAAGTAGCCGAGTTTTGATTTCGCGCCAAAGCCTACGGTGGCATACGTAGGTCACGACTCTTAATCATGACTGTTCAACTCGGCCATGCTATTGCTGTTACTGCAAAGGAAGCTCAGGTAGATTTCACGCGGGTTTAAGGCTTCAGGACTTTCGTAGTTTCGTTTTCAAGGCTTCGGATTTGGGGTTTGATGTTTAGGGTGGAGCCATGGGGTCATTGGTCTTCTTGTGCAAAGCCTGGCATTAATACTTACCTACCATGAAGCCCTCAACCTAAAGAGTCTGAAGCCGAGCTCTACAGGGAAAGGAACCCGCAATGATCAACAAGCTGAAAAATTGACACTCAGCTGTCCTTGTGTGAGATGGAGAAGTGGTTCTCGTCATGCTCACCCAGTCGCCATTCCCCGAGCCTGAGCGCTCTTGTAGATGGCAAACCTTGTACCGATGTACAAGGTATATCAAGGCTCTACAGTTATGGCCGGCTGCACCATCTGCGGCTTATTGAGAAACAGCTGGGCCCCGAGCTGAATGAAGCGGTCTCCCATGGGAAGGCCTGGGCACACCTGGCTTCGGAGTTGGTGGTTTCGGGTTCAGGGTTCCGGGGTCTCAAAAGCCAAAGCTCTCTGAACGGCCTGGCCTGCCCCGCGACCTGGCCAGTTCCAGGCATGAGTGCAGCAGTCACAACACCAGGCGAGGAAGAATGTGATGACCAAGATGCTAAACAAAGGACCCATGACCCCTGGACAGAAAGACCTGTCGAGTATGCTTCAGGTAGCTGCAAAAGAGGTGTGCTGTGCTGGAAGACGACTGCAACATGGATACAACGCGGGGGGGGCGGCATCCTGCCTGGAGTTTCGAGTTCAGGTACTCCATGCTGGTCCACATCTCGTCTTCGGAGAGTGCACGGTTCCATGTGATGATCTCCATGACACCGAAGTCGGAGAACTCCTGCTCGAATCCCTCGTTGATGTACAAGTTGAAATCCGTGTCGTGAAGAACACCCTCCTGGGTAGCGATGTTCTTCCGCTCGTTGCCCGCAAAGACAACTTTCTTGTTGTTGCCGCACATCACAAGCCAGTCGGTGCTGCTCGCAACATCGTGCGGCGTCACCCAAGTCCTGTAATGAGCAAGACCTGCACTGTCTTGCCAGTGGCCATGGAGGAAGTTGGGGTATTTGTTTGTGAGAATGCGGGACTTTTTACCTCCTTGAAGGTAGCGGGTGACTGAACAAATCGTGAAGTCCGGCTTCATGATCTTGCCAAAGTCATATCCGGCGTGGGTATTGCCGGAGAGGTACCGCACAGGTCTGTTCGCCCCATTTCCAGCCTCGACCTTTTCGGTGACGCTGCCCTTCGTCACGCTGCCCTTCCAGGTGCCCACGGCGCTCGCCCATTCTGGCCCGGCATCTTCGCTTTTGAACCAAGCCACCATGGAAGACGGGTCCGCAGGCGCCTTTGAGGGCTTCTCTTTCTCCGTGTCTGTGTCTGACGTCTCTCGCTCTCTCTCTCTCTCTCTCTCTACCCGTCTCTCGCTCTCTCGCTCCCTCTCTCTCTGGCTCTCTGGCTCTCGGCACCTCTCGGTGGCCTACTGGCCTACAACCCCTGGGTAGATTTGCGTGGCGATCTCAGTGTCTCTCATGTATCGACTCGAACTCACTGTCGGCTTAATGTATGCGGATGCGTGCTTGCACTCTCGCAGATGCAAGCTGCACTCGGGTTCGTGGGTTCCTTCGCCGAGCCGGCACGAACTGCAGTGATGTTGCATGGCAGCGTGGCAACAGACATAGAACCATTGACCCCTAAAAGGCCTGTCGAGTATGCCTAGGGTAGTCTTCCTTTAAATCTGTGCGCTGAAAAACCGATGTCAAGCGCTGGAACACGACTGCAACATGGATACAACGGGGGGGGGCGGCATCCTGCCTGGAGTTTCGAGTTCAGGTACTCCATGCTGGTCCACATCTCGTCTTCAGAGAGTGCACGGTTCCATGTGATGATCTCCATGACACCGAAGTCGGAGAACTCCTGCTCGTATCCCTCGTTGATGTACAAGTTGAAATCCGTGTCGTGAAGAGGAGTTTCCTGGGTAGCAATGTTCCTCCGCTCGTTGCCCACAAAGACAACTTTCTTGTTGTTGCCGCACATCACAAGCCAGTCGGTGCTGCTCGGAACATCGTGCGACGTCGCCCAAGTCTTGTAATGAGCAAGACCTGCACTGTCTTGCCAGTGGCCATGGAGGAAGTTAGGGTCTTTGTTTGTGAGAATGCGGGACTTCTTACCTCCTTGAAGGTAGCGGGTGACTGAACAAATCGTGAAGTCCGGCTTCATGATCTTGCCAAAGTCATATCCGGCGTGGGTATTGCCGGAGAGGTACCGCACAGGTCTGTGCGCCCCATTTCCAGCCTCGACCTTTTCGGTGACGCTGCCCTTCGTCACGCGACCCTTCCAGGTGCCCACGGCGCTCGCCCATTCTGGCCCGGCATCTTCGCTTTTGAACCAAGCCACCATGGAAGACGGGTCCGCGGGCTGAAATAACGGCACCTTCGAAGGCTTGTTTTCTCGCGCTCCCGCTCTCTCTCTCTCGCTCTCGCACTCCCTCTCCCTGTGCGCGGCCTCCATATCTCTTCTTCAACTGAGCTCCAAAGCTCTCTCTCTCTCTCTCTCGCTCCTTGCCTCTCTCTCAAACTCTAAAGCATATGGTACCCTTTACCTCAAAACACTAAGTGCCCTGCCTGGTTCTCCAACTTGTCCTCATTCTTATCTTCGAAATCGCGCAGAGCCTCCTCGGCTGCTCCGCGGCTGTCCGACGAGATGAAGGGCAGGGCCCTGAGGCTGCAGGGGAAAGGTCTGTGGTTCAGACATTCCGGTTGATCTTTCTGAAGCGCCCCTGCGTGATTCCGAAACCCTATGTATCAGGCAAGTTTGGGCAATGGCCCACCTGAGGATGGACGAGAACTGTTCGACGATGTTCACGAGCGGAATCTTCGTCGATGGGCTTTCGAAGGGGCCAAAGCCCATCTGCACCTGAGCAGCGTCCCGAAAACCGAAACAAAAACACGAAGCAAGATGAAACAAGGAAGGGGAGTCCGAGAGCCCGAGGACCCAGGACACCGAGCTGGGAGCCTGGAGGGGAGCGTGCGTATTGGAAGCAAACAAGAACCGACAGTAGATCAGTGGCGGGCAGGTTCCGAGTGGAAACCAGCCGGGAAGCGTTCAGGGCCGCAGACTCACAGCTGCATGCGGCTTCGAAACGCACGGCTTCGAAACGCAGGCAAACGCAGGCTTAGGGGGTTTAGGGTTGATGCATGCTGCTAGAGGGGTCAAAACAGCGGAATGAATTGGACAGTGGAAAGCTTCGTTCAAGTGCAAGTCCCGGCTACGCCCAGCTCCAGGGTGCCATCGGTGTAGAGCCCCTGCTTCAGAGCATAATGCTTGAAGAACTCCTACACTGTGACCTCCCGAACCCGCACCGGGCAGTGCAGCCACGATTCGCGACCCCGGGCCTCCAGTGCAAAGCTGACCATTCCGGGATGCTTGAAGCGGAAAAGCTTGTGTGACTCCTGCTTGGAGCTCGGGATCGTGAGACTTGGAGCTCTACTGACGCCTCTCAGGGAGTTCAACGGTTTACAGCGACGCGCCCTAAAACACCAGACCAAAGGCTCCGGGGGAAGACCCGGAGCACAAGCCCCACAAACCCTGTCTGCTCGGGCTCCTTGGATTGCTGCAGGGCGCTTAGGCGGCGGTGCGCGGCCGGGCCGCGCAATTCGGACGTCTTGTTGACGAAGAGTTCTGGTCCGTACCTCGGGGTCACTACGACGGCTTACAGTACAACGATCTTGAAGGCGCATGTCAGCGAGGTCCGCAGTCACAAGGCCATGCGGCTATGCCAATTTCAGCTTTCCTTGCAGTCCGGGAGGCTCTGCAGATGCCAAATAAAGCTCCTCGCGTTCAGCTTGGGTTCGAGTCTTCAAGCTTTTCGGCTCTTCGACGAGCCTGTGTCTGATTGAGGCGACAGGGCCCCGCCCCGGTCCTCTGCGTCGACCCACTGCATCGCACCCTCCTCTTCGGCCTGAGTGTCGCGTCGGGAGGCGAAACTACGGAGAGCAGCCACGTTGTGACGCAATGTCTGTTTACACTTGGGACAGGCGGCCTTCTCGTCCTGGCTGGTGGTCTCGTTCGTCTGCAAGAGCTTCGGGGCGCGGCTCATCTTGTTCATGCCCGAAGAACTCTCAAAGTCCGATCCCCACTCCAGCCCAAGCTGGCTTCGGAAGGTTTCGATCCCCCGATCGAGGTTGCTGCCCTTAAAGTCCGTGCCGTCGCCGAAGCGCTTCGTCAAGCGCAAGGTGCGGCCGAAAAGCAGGATGCCCATGGTGCGCATTTCAAAGCGGAGGGCACTGATGTCAACCCCGCCTGGGTGATGCTTCGGCCAGCAAATTTGGGTGTCGAACTCGAAAAAGGGCGTTGGAAGCACATCAAACTGTATGCCGCCCACGAAAGCCGCGACGGGCTGCAAGCCCACGGCGAAGGTGACGGTGACGCACTTCTCGATGTTCGAGCTTGCTGTGTAGAAGGTGTAACCTTGCCACTTGTCCCAGTTCCGCTGCTTCCACGTGTTGTCACAAGGAACAGCCCATGGCTCCAGCTGCAGGAACTTGTCCTTGGTTGTTGAGAACTGTTAAGGACTTTAAGAACCTGCGACAGACATCATGACTGCCGAGATCGAACTCATAGTCCAGCAAGGGTCGTTGCTGTCCACCACCCAGTCTGCTTTCGTCGCCTTTATAAGAATTCTGAGTTTAGGACCGTTTAGGGTTTCGAGTTTGGGATTTAGGCTTTGGTCGCCTGGTTGCCGGTGCCGGTCTTGGTCCGTGGCGCGAAGGCCAGGCAGGAGCCGGTGTCCGTCTCCTTGCCCTCGAACCTGACTCTTCAGAAGCTTGCTGTGCAGGAAGAAGACTGAAAAAATGCTTCTAGAGACAAACTTGATACGAGCAACGCACCCACCGAAACTAGAGAGTTCCCAGGAGCTGTGTGATCAGCCCCGTGGTCTCGGGCCCGTAGGGTCCGACCTTGAAAGTGATCGCAGCATCACTGTCGTCATCGCCGCCTGCCCGCGATGCATTGGCGCCCGTCTGCCTCTGCTCTCTTGCTCGGGAGCTGTAGAGTGTTTCGGGGTTTGGGGTAGTTTTCTTTCGACGAGCTGCAGCGCCGACGTCCGCTTCGGCACCTGGGCGAAGCTCTGGTACCCCGACTGTGAATGCGTCTTGATGACGAGGTTCTTGTCGGCGTGGTGCACCGCAGGCGGCGACCCCACCTCCGGGAAGGCAGACGTAGCGGCCGTCTGCACGAAGCCGAGGCCCTTGTCCATGGCAGTCTTCACGACCGAAGTGGCATACTTGGTGAAGTGCCCCAGGAACTCCTTTAAGAGCTCGCCCAGCTTCGTCAGGAAGCTCAGTGGGGGGACTTCCTGGAGGAGCCGCATGCCGAAGCACTTGATGAGGTCGAGTGGCTCTGCGCCGTCAGCACAGTTCACCAGGTCCCTGCCGAGGGTGACCACGCGATTCAACGGGGGCACATTCTCGGCGATCCTAGTGCCCAGGCACTTGAACAGCTCGACCGGTTCTGTGCCACTGAAGCAACTCGCAAGATCGCGGCCCATGGAGACCATGGCATTAAGCGGTGGCACTTTCTCCACAATTTTGGTGCCGAAGCACTCGAAAAGGTTTCTACCGCTGCAGCTCGACACCATGGTGTTCAGCATCGGCACGTTCTCCACGATCTTGTTGCCAAAGCACAGGAAGACGTTTCCACCATGGCAATTCCCGATGGCGTTGCCGAAACCGATCATCTTTTGAATGGGCTGGGGCCACGTGACGACCTGCACGATCTTGTTGCCAAAGCACTTGAAGACGTCACCACCATGGCAATTGCCGATAGCGTTGCCGAAGTTTATCATCTTTTGAATTGGCTGGGGCCACGTGACGACCGGCACGATCTTGTCGCCCAGGCACTTGAAGATGTTGCCTCCGTGACAGTCGCTCAGTCCTGTGCCGATGTCGATGGCTGTTTTAGTTGGAGCCGGCCACGTCATTTCGATGGACCCAAAGTTGAAGTCGAAAAGCGTAATCTGTTGGCCCATCAGGCGGATCCAACACTTCTGCCGACCCCAGTCAAGCGCCATCAGGACACTCTTTTTTTTACACTCGACGATGGGTTTCGTTCCGAGTACGATAGTTTGACCCCAAAATGTAGTCGTTATGTCTCTCCAGCCCGTAATCACACATTCGTCGACGTAATCCCTAACGCTGGGTCCGCTGATGTCGCAGTCGGCGGACCAATCGGTGAAGCCTTTCAGAAGGATATTCACAGCCATCTCCACGGTGTCAATCACCGTATTGGCAACGAAGGCCACCTTTGCAGCGCCAGACCCAACCCGACCAGCCCCTAGAGTCGCCCGAGAGCCTCAAACTCCTGAACCAAATCCTGAAACGGAGGCCACCTTGTCTGCGGCTGCCTCGTAAGCATCCGCTGTGCTCTCAGCGACGCTTTTGACATCCTCGTGCTTGGTCTCAGAGGTTGTGCTTTGGGAGATCTATAAGGTTTGCATCTCTGGGCTTCAGCCACAGAATCGCAACTCTGTTACCTCTCGGCGGGGAGTGTGTACTTTTTCTGAAACTCGTTTTGCTGGGTTCTGAGTGGCAAGCTAGGAAGCAAAAAGACGCTGCTGAAACAGGTATCCTACATGGCGATATCCTACACAATGTTGCACAGTTGCATGGGGGACTAGCGTGCGAAGCAACTAAGGCAGGTCACGGAGGCCGTCAAGAGAATCGTCCGAAACAACCCGTCTGAAGGATCCATGGTGTCAAGATGTGTCAAGTAAGTTCTCCAGTTCTCCCTCTATGCTTGCTTTTGCAGGATTATGCATTCCGGCAGCATCAAGGATGTCTGAAGCCAGGGAGCGGCTGACCCTCTACACGTTCAGGAGTTCAGGACCACCGGCCCGGCTTGACACTACTCTTCACCGTAGGCCGTAGTCTCTTTCAAAAACGAGAGAAAACGCAAGACTGCACATCGTCCCGAAATTGCTTCGCTCACCACAACACATGCCTTCAGAAACCCTGTCCTTGCCTCAACGCGGTCCTCGACCCAGCCACCGAACGAACCCCACCTCTGCGAGCCTTTGCTCCCCGACTGCTGGGCTCCTCCTGCCAGCAGCTCGGCTCGGTCATTCGCCCCGGCTCCGGAGGCGCGTTTTTGGGAATCTGGCTTGGTGTCGGGGGGGCGGTAGTTTTGGCGAGAAGCCTCTGGCTGGAAGTCCTTGTTCTTGTGCTGCTGAGCGTGCTTGGCGAGCACCCTCTTCAGGGTTTGCTGGGTCTCTTGCATTCTGGATTTCTCGTCTTTCTGCACCAGAGACGCCACGCTGTCCGGGTGATCCACATGTTCGGCAAGACCTTTCACCGTCTTCCTCAATGTCTCGATCTCAGCCTGCTGCAACTCGCACAGCGTCTCAAGCTGGGCCAGCTTCAGCATCATGAACTCGAAGCTCTTCCCGAGCTCACCAACACCTTGGCAACAATTGGGGCTGGAATGACAAGGGCCTAGGTACCGCAAAAAAGGGTTCTTGTGTCGTTGATCGGCCCAGAAACCCTGGGAGGCATTTGGCATGCTTCCGTTCAGCGTGAAGTTCGCAGGATTCGGGATGCCATTCATTTGCTTGAACTCTTCCTCCATGTTCTTCGCCGCGATCCCTTCCACTTGCTTCTTGAGGGTCTCGTTATCGGTTTTGACGATCTCCATCGGTGCTTCGGAAACCTGCCGATCAAGACGCAGGGCTCCGAAGCAAATAAAGGCATCTCAATTGGAGAGATGCAGGAACAAGCTTGCATGCCGACAAAGTTTATGCAAGACACGCTGCAGACGACAGCTCGATTCCGAAGCAACCGCCAAGAATTCATATTCGAGCCTTGAAGGCGACGGCGGTGGCCAAGCTGCACACCGCGAGCCACCAGCGGCATGTCAACGCGACCATTGCGCCGGTTCGTTAACGCAGCTCTAAGAGCTGATTTGCTTCGTCTTAAGACTGGAAAAGAAGCTGCTGAAGCAAGGCACTGTCAGGTCGTTGAAACCACCACCGCCAACACGAAACAGACACTTGTGTCCCAAACTCCATCTTGTCATTTAACAATTAACACAAAGCGACAAAGTGCCGAAGCCCATTTGTGGAACACGAAACTCCACTCTCAACGACGAGCTTCTGGCTGTGTTTAGCCACAAACTTCCTGATAAACAAATGCAACGAATGGTTCTCTGGTTCTCTTACACGAATATAAAAGCTTGAAACAACCGAGAGATGCGGCCAGCCTGATTTGCAAACGTTTGCAGAACACAACCAAAACAAACAAGCAAAGTGGCACTGCGTGCTGAAGAGTCAGGCAGAGGCATCCGCAAAGCCAAAAGCAGCCAGGCACTGATCAATTGCGCCGTTGTGTGCCAAAAACAGAATGCCCCCAATGCTACTTCCGATCCTGCACCAAGTTATGTGCACTGTGTGCCAGCGTCAGATGCAGCACGAGGCATTCTGGCCACTTTGCCAATGTCGCTTGCAACTTGCGTTTTCCTCACACTGTGCACAATGCCTCGACAGGCGAAAAATCTGCCGCCTTGCTTGCACGAACCAAAAACAAAACCAGGCCTCATGACAGCTGATCATGTATGACGCGAAATGCCATAAAGACCACCGCACCTTCAACTTCCAAAAGAGATCATGAACCCAGCGTCTTCGACGCACAAGTTGTCATTTAATGTGCCAGCTGAATCAGACCATGCGCGTCTGGCGGACTGAGACTTGTAGATGCCCGGTGTCATACAACTTCCAATCCGTGCACACTCAGAGTCCAAGTGGAAGCCAGCTCGGTAACTAGAAAGCTCGGAACAGGGAATGGATATGGAAATGTCTCGTAGCGCAATGTGGGCATGCGTAAAAAACTTGGTACATTTCTCGATTTGTGCGTGTCATCCTTGCGTAGGGCCATTCACAAGAACAGCGTTGCTCTCTCTCAGAGGAAAGCCAACTCACGTCACAACCCTGTTGAGTGAATCGGGATTTTAAAATTCGGAAGAGACCTCGTAGGTCGAATCGACTCAAAACTGCAACGTCGTCCAGTTTTGGGGTCCGAACAGAGCACAGCTCTTCCGGGTGTCCTGATCGGTGCCCTGTCGCCTGTGTCAAATTTGTCAAACGAGGGAGGCGATTTTCTCTGACAATGTTGTCAAAAAGGGGGTCAAAGGCCAAAACACCCCTCCCCGCTCCAGGATCACTTTTTGAATTCCACTTGTTTGTCGCGTGTTTATTTACAAATTTAGCCTTGTTCGCGTCTCCGCTTGCAACCCTGTCCCGGGTTTTTTTCAGTTAGAAGGAACTCGTAGCTCGAATCGACTTAAAAAAAACTGCAACGCTTGGCGAATTCTCGGCCCGAAATCTGGAGGCGACAGAGCAGGAAGATGTGGAATGGAGCGCAGCGGTAGCATCTCTTCCAGCTTATACTCAACGATAACGAACAGATTTTCGGGCCTTGAATTTGCCAAGAGCTATGCTCTGTTCGGATCCGGAACTGGATTACGTTGCAGTTTTGAGTCAGCAGCAAGTACCAAGTCGAAGGTGCTTCTTGCTAGAGCAAAAGTTACACACATAGAGGCACTGTTGAAGTTGGATGTGGAAAAGAATGATTGCACCACAAGACTGGAGCAACGCAACAGAGCAGAGCGCTCAGATCGATTCTGTCGTTGATTTCGAGTCTGGCTGGAATCTCCATTTTCAACAACTTTGGGAGATCTTGTCTTCTGTCCACAATGAATTTTTGTATGTTTTCTGAGTTGCGAAAAATTCACTGGTCGAGAGTCCAAGGAGAGAGATCCAACAACAAAATTGGAGATTTTCCAGAAATGCAAGAACTTCAAGTTAGAAAGGATTGCAAAAATGAAATTTTTTTGAAAAAAAAAAAAACCAAGGTTTGAAGAAAGTAGCCTGCGCTGCACGCACGCACATCGCAGAAAGGTCGCTGTGTAACTGAATTTCTTCGCTTCTAAGCCTCGAAAGTTTCGTGTTTTCTTCTGAAGTCTTCGTGTGCGCAGAGAGTTTACCTTCCATTTTTGTCTTTCTTGGAGCATGGCGGATTTGGAGTTTTGCTTCTGCGTTTATGCATGCGCTTCTAATTTAAGTAATTTCGATTTTTCCAGTCTGCATGGGCCCAAGGCCACATTGTGTGTCGGAACATTGTTGAAAGTACATGTGCAATACTTGGTTCAAGGACTTGTTGCGCGCTGAACAGCATGTTGTCGCGATGCAGCCACATAACAACATGCAGTTGGGTGAGACTTTCCTTTCATTCTTAGGTTGGTTTCTTCCTTCAATCAGACGAGGCAATGTTTGCCCTGCCCACGATTGTGGAGCCAAAGCTGTTACGTGTATTTATAGTCTCACCATGGCGGCGGAAATCTATTCGTCGATGAGCCTGCAAACTTCGGAGGCACGTTGGGATCATGTGCTCGCAACTTCTTCCTTCATTTTTTGGTTCGAGCGCTTATTTGTCACATTGATCGACATGCTCAAGATGCAACAGCTACACCTAATACGAGGCACTCATATTCACAAGTTGTCAGTTGGGTCCCGAAGGGCTGAAGCTCAGTTCGGCATGGTGCCACGTCACAACCAAACCGTGTTGCCCCTGTGCAACAAAACTACACTGGGAAACATTCAGTAAATTTTGGCAGAAGATATCTCGCACCTGAAAAGCTAGCGACATGCTCCAGTGCCGACATCTGATTTTTTTCAGGCCGCGCAGAAGCTGTCCGAAATTGCTGCCGAACTGACAGCTTCCGAGATGAATGTGTTTCCAAAGTCTTGCTTTCAGAATGACTTTGTCGTAGGTTGCGGTTGGTCTTGTTTCACATTCCAGTTCAGAAAGGTTTCCGCTGCACAGAGCGAAGTTTGGGCAGAGCAGGTGCGAGCTGGTGCTGGGCCTTGCGCAAATGTAAAGGAAGTTTGTTTTATCGCGTGGATTATTGATCCAGACGCTAACTTGGTAGGTACAGAGTGCCCTCTGCGCCGCGGAGGCTATCGCTAGATCACGCACACGCGTGCAGCACAATTTCAGGATGTCTTGCTCTGAAGAAGCACTCAACCTGGTGACGCTGTTGTGGTGCAACATCTTGTGGATGTTGTGATGTTGAATGCCAGTGACACTCCCAAGCATTGCTATGGCTATCTGCAGGCGTTGTGCAAAGACCTGTCCCGCGATGACTTCGAAACAGGACACCGGACTCAATTGACCATGTAGTCCGCGGAAAAGCTTCCTGAGATGCCTTAAGTGTAGATTCTGCGAAATCCGAAGCTGCAGCCAGGGGTGGAATCTTGCATCTGGGAACGTGTCAGGCTCCTTTCGGAGAGTTTCGCCGAGGCCGATGACGATGTTGCTGTAGCTTTCAGCAGTGCAACTAGAAGCGATGTACTAGCTGCTAGCTTGCATCCACGTGTTATGAAAGTTGTATTGGTTCGCATCGGCCCGTCGGTAGCTGGGGGCATCTGCTCTCGTCCGGGGGTGATGTATCCTGAGCATTGGCATGTCATCACTGGCCAGGTGCTTGGCCACAGGCAGTCCACGAGATGATTGTCTTCAGGACTCGCATTCGGGTTTGCTTAATTGCGGTCATTACAACGTGTTTTCCTGATTAAGTGGAGCACGATACTCATCGCAATGTCACAGAGTTGGACTTTCAGGAGCTCGAGCGACTTCAGGTGACTGAGACAATTGACACTCTGCTGCGAGGTTTGCCGGGTGCTCGGCTGGACATGCGTGTCCATCTTAGCCCCACTGCTTTTGGCATATGATCTAGGGGAATGCATCCGATTTTCTTTCGCTGGACTCGCTAGCGCCTGTGACAATCTGCTTCTTCATGAGAACACATGACGCAGAGGCACACAACTAGCCAGAGGCAAGCTGGTGCTGCGGCTTCTTTCGCTCGCCAGAGTTCTATGCTCTAACCCCATATCCCAACCCACAGGCAAGTTGTCGCAAACTGCCAGCTCGGTGCTTGTCCACTTCTGCCTGTCCGTATTCAGCATGGAAAGAGCCTTGACCGAGGCATGAGCTTGAGCGTCGAACTGCGGGCTTCCAATGGCTTGAAGGACCCCGTCGATGTGAGTGTTGGATACAATCGGCTGCTCGTTACTAATGTCGTGCACTGCAGGAGCTGAGCTCGAGGAGACCAACGGCTGGGCGAGCAGCGCACAGGCGCGAGATGACAGGTTAGCGACTTTGGAGACGTGCGGAAGCTGCATGAAATCATCACACAAGTTCGAGCTGGCCAAGGTTGTACCTCCAGGCTAGTAGGTGACGAGTCGCTCAGCGAATTGTCGAGGTCGCTCTGATCGTGCCGTAACAAGTCTTGCAAGACCACATTGTCTACCATCTTTGCATTGTCATCGAATCGAAGTGACCACGACCCGTCCTTCCCGCAGCTAGTCGTGCTAGTTCAGCTTCTGATTGTGTTGTCGGGGCGGTATCTGCAGGCTGACCTGCTTGCACTGCACAAGATCTTTAGCCAGTAGGGGGCCCAGTTCTGTCCCGCCAGCAAGCCGTTGTTGAGGGCTTCTGACTGGAGGTTGTAACGAGTTTCCATAGGTTATCGTGCCGAAGCAGTCATCGGTTGCCCCTGGGCATCTAGACTTCATGACATTTCGCCGAGGCAAGCTGGCTGCCGCCTGCGTGCTGCAGCCTGCGATACTGTGCGGGCAGCGTTGAAGGCACATCGTGATTCAACGGAGGAAGGTTGAAGGCCATTGGAGTGTGGCATGTTCTTGCGTGTGAGAAGATTTGAATAATTGGGATCTGGGGCAGGCAGTCGCCCGACGCCTGGCTGAAGCACTGGCAGCTTCGCCGCGTTTCGTTACTTGCAAGCTGGTTGACAAAAGCAGCGTGTAGCGTCACATTGCCCATTCCTTTGCATTTGAAGCAGTTGCTTTTGCTGCAAGTGCTGTTTCGAGCGTGCTCGACCATCTTCGCAATGGCTCGAACTTTGGCAGCATGCATCTGTGAATTCGCCAAAAGGCTGTAGCTCTTGTGGAAGTTCGCACATGGAAAGCTAAAAGAGTGTCAGGGGACATCTCCACGAGCTTGAACCAGACCCCACCTGCTGGACGTGCTTGCATATGCAATGGTGAGAAGTATTTTGCATACCTAAAATCTATTCACACGACCATGCTGGTGAGACAACGTTAAGGATGGTAAGCCTTCTATTGCAGTTTCTGTAATCAGGTTGAGATTTTGCAGGATGGTCTGACTCGGCAGCGCCATGCACGCCTGGGCAGTCAATGATGGCTTGTGCGGGTTCCCTGCTAGTTCGGAACGATACATGAGTTGCACGGCCGAAGTGAAGTAAACGCAAGTCCGCCAGTGTGTTCTGGGCGAGCTGGGTTTATGCCAGGCATGCATCTGCAAGCAGGCCGGCGGACAACAGCATGCGCAAGTGACAAGCATCAGCAACAGCACTTTTCCAGCTTTCTTGGTGTTTGAGGCCGTGGAACGAAGGAGAGCGGCCGGTGCAGTTCCTAGCTGATCAACGAAAGTTCGCTGATTGAGTTTACTGTCGCCAAGCTCAAGTGGTGAATGTGAATCACACGCACCACGTTCCATTTGAGATGAGTTCTGTACAGGAGAAGCAGAAAACTCAGTTGTTTTCAATCGCTCCCTTTGCAATTGATCTTTCTGTCATTGTACACAGCATGGCTTGAGACACGATTCCCGATGAAATCGGGACAGATCAACGTGGGTCATCGGTCGTTCCTGCTAATTCTGCACGAGCATGGGGCGGTCACAGCCGCATGCCTACTGCAGCGGCTGCCGGCTTATCCTACCGGGAAGGCGGCACTGCAATGTCACAGGGAAGCGTCGGATGGAGGGTGAGAGGAAGAGTTGCACAGTCACATCATGTCACATCTGTCAGCTCTTTCACTGCAGCTGCTCTTCGAGATGCCCTCTGCTTAGCAAAGCCCCTCGTGTGTCCACAGCTTTCTGCGATCTTTGGATGTCTTGAGGTTAGTGATCTACAGCGGCTCTGCAAGCGGTGTGTGGGAGACCGAGTCACCCACCTCACCACACCTCACCAGTGATATCAAGCACTGTGCGTCCGCCCCAGCCTCAACGTGAGAGCAGCGCTGTCTGCAACTTGCACAGCTTTCCCACAGAAACCGAATCGGTTTATGTTGAACCAGGAGCAAGGACAAGAATGCAGGCCATAATCCTGACATCGACACAGAGGAAACTGTAGGGCGCGCGTTTGCATTATCCACTGAACAAATGAGCCAGCAGCTCTGAACCCAATGACGAGTCAGCCGCCAGGCAAACTGGAGTCAGCATCCAGTGCAACCTGAGTTCGGATGCAAGCAGGCAACGCGTAGGAGTCATCGACGACAGACTTGATGTGTCCTCGTACCTGTCATCCCATGACTCATGACCCATTTTGCTGTGCCTGTTCCTTCTCGGGTTTAGGGTTTGACGGTCTAATTGCCTTGGCCCGCTCCATCAAACGCTCAGGGGCTTTGCCATTCTTTTGTCACTGTTTTCAATTTCCTTTAAGTTGAGGCCACGCGGCACTCTTTCAGGGATCAGTTTGACTTGTGTGCAGCCGTGTCTCAAGAGAACTGTTTTGTGGTTGTCCTCAATATGTGAATTCATGGCCATGTGGTGCCTTCAATTAGTCTATGCTGATGGCTGTCCCTGCACTTCGTGACATGCAAGGCGCTGCCGATCACAGCGTAGAATCTACGAATGGTTTGGAGAGCTCGGAAGTTTCAGGCGGTGACGGTATGTGACAGGCTCAGCCGGGACATGAAGCCATCGGGGGCTCTTGCGGCTTTCGCAAGGATCAGGGCCTTCCAACGGTTGTCACCGTTTGTTCCGGGACATTGTGAGGGCAAAAGTTCGCAACAAGGTGCTGTGAGATGGCTGGAAGCATGATATGACAAGGTCGTACGTGAGTCTCAAACCTTGATGTGCGATTGGATCCCGGAAAGAAAGGTCGATGGCAATGCTGGGTCCAGCGCAGCATCCATCAGTTCGCTGGGGGTGATGGCATGTGCAAGACCAAAGCTGGACACGAAGCTCTGGGAAAGCTTGCAGGATTCTGAGTGATCAAGGCAGTTGCAACATGCCAACATGCAGTTTATCTGCCAGTGGACACTTCCAAGGGTGATTCGCGGACACTGTGAGGGCAAGCGTTCACAACCCCATCATACGATACTCGTGTGCGTGTCTCAAGCCATGTTCTACAATTGGTTCGCCGAGCAGAAAGTCTACGACTGAGATGTGGTGCCCAACAAAGAACCTCTCACTTTGGTGAAAGAGGAGCGTGCGACGATTCAGCGAATTGGTTCTGGTAGCCGGTAGCCTGACTGCTGAGGTCTCGGCCGCCCAAGAAAGAAAAGCCTGACTGCTGCTACTGCTACTATTACGCCAATTGATGATTTCAACAGTGCTGTGCTGCCACTGCGAGTGCTCTTTCTGGGATCTAAGCCTTACTGCATCGGACTCTTTTCGGGGTTTGGCTGTTGCTACTCCTCCTCTACGTACGCGACGACCTGCGTGCGTTTCTTGCTGGCTGCGACTCTTTGCTGGGCGGCCGAGGAGAGCGCTTTCCCGTGTGCACAATGCCTGGAGCTTGGAAACGGATAGCACCTGTTCGGGCGACAGGCGCAACGCAAACAGTCCCGGCATTATGAGGCGGTCAGATGCTGCCGGCTTCGGGCTTCGCGGCCGAACAGAGCTTTAAGCCAATGAAGGCGGGAGCCTGGAGTTGCAAACCTTTTCTTCTCTGTGAGACGTCGCAGGCTCGATGCTGCAGCAACTGCGTGATGGAGACGAAAGTTCCAGTTTCTGCCCCATCCTGACAGGCACACTATAAAACATCCTGTTGCGATGCTTCAGCCAGCATTGGACCTGAGGTCACCCCAGGCGACGTTCAAGCACTTAGTCGTTCCGGCGCAGACCTAAGTGACTGCTTCGGTATGTCTGTTCTTGCTCTGTTTGGGCGTTCGCTGGAGGCGTACTACCGGATCGATCAGATGCTCAAGCTTTTTGTAAGCCAAGTTCTAGTAATTCCAGATTCCAGTTGACTTAAATTCATTTTGCAGCGTCAATGTGCGCCTGTCAAAATTGTAGAAGAGAGCGATTCGGAACACGTACAACTGAATTCGTAGCAGCAAAGTGGGTGACAACCCACCGGATTCTGAGGTGCTCGGAATGAAATTCGGCGCTGGCAACTGAACCTGCAGAGGCGGCGTGTGTTGCTAATCAGCTGATCGCACAGCCGTGCAACAGCGACAGCTGTCGGCAGGCTATTGCAAGCTTTTCCCGTGGAGGCGCAGATGGTTTGCAAACCTGATTGTGTTCAGATACTGACATGTGCATATTTGCTGACTTAGCTCCCTAGGTATCTCGTGCAATAAAAGAGCCGGAACTCCAAAATTTGGTCGGCACGACTGAGGTCGCGCCGCAAGTCCAAGCCTTCATTGGACTGCCACAGAAGCGCCTGCTCTGGTCGATGGGCTCTCGACTGCTCTGCTTGCGTTGTGACAGGACTGGACCAAGACGCACGAAACCAGCAACAGCAAGACCAAGAAAAACAGGTGACCAGGTAAGAGAAACAACGAAGAACGCCGTGTCACTGAGACAAACAATAGAGATTCGCCGGCGATGCGTTAGCAGGAGATGAAGATGGAGAAGTAGATCCGAAAGCAGCAGCAGTGGCAGCGGCAGCGGAGAGATGGTTTGCGGTAGCGGCAGCGGCAGCGGCGGCGGCAACAACAGCAGAAGAAGCGGAAGCGGCAACAGCAGCAGCAGCAGCAGCAGCAGCAACGCGGTAGCGGCGGCAGCGAGTGTGGCCACGGCGGCGGTGGTGGGGTGGTGGCGCCAGCAAAAGTGGCTTCATCAGCAGCACTACGAGGCTGACCATCAGCATCGTCATCATCACCGTATTGCGCCTATAGCTTCAGGCTCAGGTTGGCCATGGTCATCATCACAATCACCATCAGAATCGGAATCCAGAATCAGACTCCTCCTCCTACCTATCGGTCCTAGTCATCATCATCATCATCACCACCACCACCATCACCATCATCATTCATCGTCATCATCACTCATCACCATTTGTACCGACAGTTGAAGTTGACGACCACATGGCAGACCTTGTCCTTCCATGCCCCTTGTACACTGCCTTGCGCGCTGGAGGATTTGGTGCGGAGGTGCCGTCATTGATTGTTGCTGCTGGGAAGGCGCGACAACACAACGATGCCGGATGTGTTGCTTCCTGCCGGAGCTACAAGGATCCATGTCTCGACCAGCGGCGCCGCGTTGGCGCCGATCGAAAGGAGGTCCTGCAGCCTTGATGGATCGGTGCTTCAGAACGAACCCGGCTGCTGGCAGGCTCCACAGCCCTCGAATTGGAGCGGCTTGCGACAAGCAGAAAAGGAGGGTTTCTGCCGCTGAGTGCTGTGCTACCGTACTTTTGGGGCTTTTTCGTCTGTTCCAATACATGAGAGCACGGTTGACGATGGCACGAGGTCACAGAACCTATTACCGGCAGAGACCCACAAGGCGCAGAGAAATTCTGATGTCCAACTACTCTGCCCGCTCAAAGCTCTCGAGGAGTTCATCCCAGTGCAGCTTCGCCCATAAGGAGACGTCCCCGGCCTTTTTCAAGAGTACTTTGAGGCTAGGTTCTCCTGTGTGAGAGCATGCAGAGAGGATCACCATGCCTGCGATGCTCACCCACAGCAGCAAGGCGAATGCATTCACATGCATGCTTCTGGGCAGAGTATGGGAGAAGTTTGCTGCACAGAGGTGGTCCTGCATGAGGATCCCCTGCCACAGCGCTTGTTGATGCCGGAAGCTCAGACTCGGCTCAGCGTTTGATCATGGCTGGTCTTGACGGCATTAGCAAGCATGTTCGTTCTGAGAGCTTCCTTCAAGGGCTACCGTAGCGGATAATCGGGTGGCCAAGCCAATGTGATCAGCATTCTACGGTACAAGTCGGTACAAGACATGTTCCCAACGCTCGAGTGATTAGATTGCTCACAACCTTCTCGATTCTCCACGGACAGCCTAGAGTTCGCAAACGGTGGAGTCTGCGCACAGCAGTAGAGCAAGTGTGGTCGCCACTGCGTGCACGTGCCTTCTTGTCCGTCCTGTTTGCCTGAAAGTGGGCTGTTGATGTTAGATGAGAGGTCGTGGTTGAGGTGAAACAGTCGGGTTCCGTTGAAGAAGTCAGGCTGGAGCAGAAATGCCGAGCTCAGGAGGCACAAGTCGACTTTCTGGCACTTCACGGGCTCTGTGGAGATGACATGGGAGATCTGTTCGCATAGAGGCCATGCTGTTGGAGAAAGATGCTCATCTCCAGAAGCTCAAAGAGAACGCTGATGGCGCAGCTGGCTTAGAAGAAGTGGCACTGGAAGTCCGCTGCCACAGAGCGCCGGCGTGGTTTGTGCACTTTCGCAGGAACAACTTCGTCAGCGCGTTCTGATGCCCGGCGCCGAGTGCATGTGCTCGCTGCAAGCTCCTTGATCCTCCTCTTTCCAAGCGTTTTCCGAAGGTTGGAGGGACGATGCCGCTCTCACGAGGCACTTTGGCTCTGTTGTGGTGCAGTCGCCCGGCCAGCCGAGCTCTGCCTCTTCAGGCAACCCTGTCCGAGAAAGAAGCCCAACTTCAGAAGCTGAAGGAGGGCCACCAGAGTTTTGTTGCAAGTTTCTTGGGCATCGAGTCATGTCTCGAGCTAGTGAAAGCATGTCAAAAACAGCTCGTTGATCCACTTCAACTCAGCTAGATCGGTGACAGCACAGCTTCGTGCAATGTCGATCCAGGCTTTTCAGCCCAGAGTGCCACTGCTCGACTCCAAGCAAAATCTGGTCCAGCCCGTGACTTTTCCACACCGGAGAACGGAGTGAAGCTGATGTGCTCGAGCATTTCTTGTGTTTTAGCGTTTCCATCTTCTCCATACCAAGGCTCGAGCAGAAAGTGCGATTGCAGGAGGCCTGTCCAAAAGTGTTGTGAAGTGTAGGACGAGGCGAGCAGGAACGGCGAAGCCCGTTGAAGATTTCTGAAGCGTCGTTGAGGCGGAGCTTCACGACAGAGACAAGCAGATCCACAAGCTGACCGAGATTGCTGAAGCCTCACTTTGTAAAGTCGCGAATCAAGCTGGCCCAAAGGATGAGTTCCCTTCGGACACAGTTGCTGGTTGTCTGTAGTGCTGTGAGAGAAGAGGCTTACCTTCATTTAGAAAGTTTTTGAGGTGGATCAAGCGAAATCGTCACTGCAGCAACTTGCTATCGAAGCAGATAGCCTGGGGCTTGGCAGAAGATTCATAGCATTATGCTGCAATTTTGCTGCATATGTGGCAGTTTGCCTTGGCCGTGCTGGCTGTACTCTGTCCACGGTTTGCTATCTGGGCACGGTCGTGGTGAAGACCCGCAGCCCATGAATTCATCGAGTCTCATGACCCTCAACATTGTTGAGGTGAGAACAACGAGCTTCAGGCGGAGCTTGTTGCCATGAAGGCCAGCTTGCGTGCAGAGGTGTCAGATACTTCTTCCGTCGGACACCGTTTGAAGAGTCTACCCGTCGCCGGCAAGTGTATCCCGATGAGCGTCTCAGCATCGCAAAGAACTCCGAGGAACGACACTGCAAGTGTTGCCTATATCTCATGGCATAGCGTCAGTCGCAGGAGTCCATGCTGGACCTTCGGCTCATGGTGAAAAGATGGGTGCAGGGGGTCGTTGAGGGCGAGGCGGAGGTACAATAGCAACATTGCCGCAGAAAGTTTTACTTCAGAAATCGGTTATCATGCCGCCTAGTGCCAAAAACCCACATGGAGCTACATCCCGACGTTGGTCGAGCAGTTTTTCGCAAGGCACTCGCGTAAACCGCAGAGCGGCAACCCTATCCGAGAAACAACGTAAGACGGAAAATCATAAAGCGGATTGTATTTTGCAGATTACACTCTCTGTCTGTCTGTTTGTCTGTCTGTCTGCGTGTTTGTGTGTGTGTGAGAGTGTGTATGTTGTCTACCACCAGCCAGCCAGGGGAAGCTGGAGTGTGTTGGGCACTCGGCAGTTTCGCTGGATCACCTATCGCAGACAAAGAGATCGTTGCTTTGCGCTTGGTTCTTGTCTGAGGTCGCTGATGAGACTCGGTCACGGGAGGTTGCATGGGTCAGTCTTTTCTTTTCTTTATCAAGTCTTGCTGGTGATGCCTCGACCTCATTGAGTAATATCGAAATTCTGTGTTCGATTATGAACAACGGGGTATTGCAGTAGCTGGTCTTCAGCAGCACAGCCCGAAAAGTCAGTCGGCAGAACAAGATGACAGGAAGTGGATCAGCTTGACAAGAAGCTGGCTGAAAGCGAGGCAATGTGTCTTTGCCCTAGCTCCGGAATCGGGAGCTGTGGTGTCTCTTGTCATGATCGAACAACTGAGATCTTCAGGTCAAGCGCTTCGGTGGGAGTTGGATGCCATCTCAGTAAGGTGCCGGGCAAAGAGCGTGTCGTGCTTTGGGTGGCATCACCATGCGTCTTGCTTTGCTTGCTCTGCAACGGCCAGGAACGCACAGGAAACTGCCACGAGGCAAGGCTTGCAATGTTGAAACGAGCACCATCGAGCGAGCTGACCGTACTGCAATGGGTGTTTCTCTTCAGCCGGTGTGGTCTCAACCCGCAAACCCTGCAGTGCGGATCCTGGCAATGATCTTACGGACCGCGAGGCTGGCCGGGTAGACTCATGGAGTTTTCAGATGTTGTTCGTGCCGGCGCAGCATTGGAATGATCGTGACGAGCCGGCATGCTCTAATGGCGGGTTGGAACATGTTCTGCAGATCCTAACCCCCGAAGTCTTGCATCTGCAAGACACCGAAACTACTTTGCTGATTCTTGTGACCTGCAGATGATGGTGCTGAAAGGTCACAGCGCTTCGTGCAGAAGCCGTAAGGCTCCGCGAACTCCAGCAGCTGCAATGGCAGCAGGCCAGAGTCGCATCTTCATTTCAAGGAAGTTGGAGTGCTGTTTTTTGGTGCTCTGCGCTTCCCCGCTTCGCAGCACGCTGCCAACGCACAGCGCTTCCGAGCGGAGCTGACGGCCTTGCGCGCGGCCCTTCGAAGGGAGGCCTCGCTTTGCCGAGCGGGAGCTTGAGGGCTTGGAGAGTTGAACGGGGCGGTGCATGGAGGATTGAACAGAAAATGCAGCAAGGAATTTAACGAGAACGAGCCTTGGACTAGGGGGAAGTGTGGCGAAACGGGCGGAGGGTGCCTCGTGCCAGTCCTTCAGCTTGACAGGGACTGGCAGTCGACTCTGGTGTGGAGCCATGGGCCTGGAGTGCTGAGGGGCGCATGTGCCAGATGGGGCTGTTCTGCTCCAGCTGAGCTTCGCATCAGTCGAAGTGGATTCGGTTTCTGAGGCTGGCGGCCGATGCTTCGTCCGAGGCTTGCCATTGTGGCCATGGCCCGTGCGGCTGAGTCGCTTCCTGCGTCGATGGACTGATGCTGTCTGTCTTGGAGGCCCTTGAGGAAGCGAAGATGGAAACGGTACTAGCTCAGAAAGAGCTGGAGGAATCTCGAGGTCACAGCAAAAGGATGCTGTGCATTTTGTTGGAATGCCTTGGTGTCAGGCTTGGCTGTGCAGGCCACCTCAGAGGTGGTGAAGCTGAGGGATGGTCTTTCAGAGGCCGAGGCCAGAAACTCAGAGCAGCGCGGGTTGTGGTTTCTCAGCCGCCTCTGCCCAAGGCGGCTTTGGAGACCGAGCGTCGAACACGCCGCCAAGCAGTCGAGTCACTACACCAGTGCGAAGAGGTCCTGTTGGCTCAGTTTTGCAGTAGCGAAGGTTGGATGCATTCAATCTCTTTGCAGCAGTGTGGTACTCGTCTAAGTCTCTTGAAAGGTTGCTGCCAAACTGATGGCCGAGAGAAATGCTGCAAGGGCAGAGTTGGAGGACTGGGACTGCTTCTGGCAGAGTTAAGCAGGCAAGAGGCACCAGGTGTGAGGGATGCCTTGGCCCTGCATTGCAACTGGACCAGGAACACACAGCGGTGGCTGAGGCTTTCAGGAAGCAGGCAGCACAGCCACGGACTAGCGATATGAGAAAGTCTGATTCTACTCTACCGCCGAACAAAACACGTAACTGTAACCCTTGAAAGTCTTCTCGGTTCCAATGCCCGACTGTTGTCATGCACAACTGTAGCTACACAGGCAGCATCAGACGTGCGAGAGAGCAGGTTGTTGCCTCAGCCTTTCGTCTCAGACTGTGGAGCGAGTGTCACGCCTGACGATGAGCTGCTGTGCTCTAGCTCTGGTTCTTGAATCGTGTAGGGGTCAGGCCCCGATCGTCAGGGTGTTCGTTGTAAGGTGGGCCCGCTTCACACTGCGCTTGCTGCATTTCATCGATGGAAGTACCTTCGACGAGCTCAAGGCAGTAGGTGGTGGGATGTGGGCCGTGGAATTGGCGATGTAGCAATAGATTGAGTAGGAGCCATGTGACATCGGATGCAGAATTCTGTCGTACACCAGGAAAGCTGGTCTTACGGCCTACAACGGTGGCAGGCACAACTGTTTGATTCACAGAAAACCTTTGCAGCGCAGGCACATGTCGGTGAACGCGATTTGCAGGCTTTTGCCACCACGTTGACTGAAAAGATCAACAGCCGTGCACAGGCCTGCTGCAGTCGTACCAGCATTCCCCCTCCCTAATAATAGGTCGTTGGGGGGGGGGGGGGGCTT
>CAJNJA010016385.1:0-11370 GCA_905231915.1 Symbiodinium necroappetens | reverse complement strand
GGGTTGAGGGTTGAGGGTTGAGGGGAGGGGGGGGGGTAAGGGTTGGTGCAGGGTTTCAGGGTCTTGTAATTGAGGCTTCCGGGTTTGGGCGTTTTGGGGTTTGGGGCTGGAGGGGTTGGGTGTTGATGTTGGGGGTCATCAATGTCCGGGGGTTCAGGATTGGATTTTCGGATTTAAACTCAAACGTGCTTTCTTGCTTTTCTGGCGTCGGCTTTGTATCGGGCCCCGGGAGATGTGATGACTTATCTGCGCCAAGCCTCCACTGCCTTGCTGCTTCCTGCATGAGGGATTGTTAGCGCAGGGTGCCTTATCATCAGCACCCCAAATGTATACTCTGGTGTTTTAGGATCCTTTGTTTTCAACTTCTGAGTAAAACTTTGTCAGCTTTCTGCTTGTAAGGCCTGGTAGAGCGGCAATTAGAACTCTTATAAAACCTTGGCGAAAAGTAACAATAAAAGTGTTGATTAAAGTCTTGATTAACGCAAGGCAGTGACGGCAGACGGAGAGGGAGGTGGCCCAGCGCACCTCGGACTTGAGACGTGCAAAGCGCCAGAGGTTTTCAGAGTTCAGGGCTTCCGGGCGCAGGGGTTTTAGCATTCCATGTCTCAGTTCTGCCAACTATACCCAAGACCCCATTCGAGTTAAGGTCTCTACACTACACCCTACGCCCGAGCTCTGTCTGAAATCGGAATTGCTCTACCGCGACTTCCTCCAAGCGCTAAACCCTGAACTCCCTATAACCCCCTTCATCATAAGCCCTGCAGGCCCCACGCCCCAGAAAATTCCTCAATACCCTGCACCCTGAACTCCTCAGCCCTAAACCCTAAACCCTAAACTGCCCCCAAGCCCTAAGCCCTAAACTGCCCCTAAAACCTAAACTCTAAACTGCCCCTAAACCCCAAACCCAAACTGCCCCTAAAAACCCTAAGCCCTAAGCCCTAAAAGCCCTAAGCCCTACGCCCCAAAAAGCCCTAACCTGCGCCCTAAAAGCCCTGTAGCCGAGGATCCTCCGGGCTCGGGTTCGCCTGCAAGGCCTCGAAGGAGACTCCGCCGACGATGGAAGAACAGGGCTCCTTTCACGAATCCCTAAAAAGGAATCCCTAAAGAGGGATCGCGCAAAAAGGGAGCCCTAAAAAGGGATCCCTAAAAAGGGGATCCCTTGAAGGGATCCCTGAAAATGGATCCCTGATAGGGATCCCTAAAAAGGGATCCCTAAACGTAAAGGGGTCGCCCTTCAAGGAACTCTTTGAAGGATGACTCAAAGGATCCCTGAAGCACTTAAAGGATCCTGTTTAAGGGAAGCTTTAAAGAGACTGTTGAAGGAACCCTTAAATGATGCCTATAACCCTTACCCTAAACCATCTAAAATGAAGCATATATAGCCAAAAGTTGAAGGAGACTCCGCCTACGCCTTCCGAGTATGGCCCGAGCCCCTCTGGCAGCACTTTTTGAAGGGTTGGTGCCCTTAAGGGCCCTTAAGGGATCTGCAAGACCACTTCTGAGGGGGCTGTCGGGGTTTAGGCTTAGAATTCAGAGATTGAGGTTTGGGGTTTAGGGTCCAGGGTTTCGGGATTAGGGTTTTGGGATTTGGGGTTTAGTAAAGGGTCTAGGGCAGAGCCGTCCTCAAAGCATCTGTTTGGCGGCTTCAAGTTGTCAGGATTAAAGACACCCTAAATCCTAAACCCTAAACCCTAAACTACCCTAAACCCTAAACCCTAAATCTTAACCCCGGAGACCTTAGGGCTAAAACCTGCCTCAAAACCCTGAAGCCGACACCTTCACCACAAGGCTCGCTTGAGGCACTTCTCCTGCTGCCTGCCCAGATAGGGTTTAGGGCTAGGGTTATCGAGGTGTTTAGGGCTTAAGTATTAAGATTGATTGGTTCAGGCTTACAATGCCCCGCCCAAGCCCCAAATCCTGTGGTACCAGCCATGAGGAACAAAGTCGGCCGCAGCCTTGTCCCTTCGCCTGCGACACCTGGCTACAGGCCAAAGGTATTTTTCTAGGGTGCTTTAAATTTAGGGCTTACGGTTTTGGTTTAGGCTTTAAGCTTTAGTCTTTTTTCGGTTTAGGGCCCCATGTTTCTACAGGGGTGGGGGTGTCGAGTCTACGTCGCTGGTTATGTAAGTCTACGGGATCTCGGCGGAGCCACATGAAGGCATCTACAAATGTTTCTGCAAGGGTTTAGGGTTCAGAGTTTTTATAGGGTTGTTCAGGGTTGCTGTAAGGGTTCTATGACGTCATCAAATCTCTTGTGCAATCTCCAGGAGTGCTGGCCCCTTACAGATAAACAAACGGAACAGCACTACGTCTTTATGTCGACTCCGTCACTTTCGAGATATTCAAGACATTGTCGTTCACTCGGTGTTCAACAAGGTCCAGGTCTGTCAACACCCGTCACCCTAACCCCTGCATGAGAGACCCAGGCCCTTAAAAAGGAAACTTGCATAACCCCCAAACCAATCCAGGGTTTAGGGTTTAGGGTCGTAACCTTTATTTTCCTGTGATCCTGTAAACCTGAAGCCCGAGATATGAAGCCTTCAACCCCGACTATGACAGCCTCATCGTAGACCGTGAAACCTTATGGTTTGCAATGTGCAATGCTACATCTGAACTCTAGATCCGAACAGACCCCTAAACCCGAGAGCCTAAACCCTAAACCCTAAAGCCCCGGAACCCTGAGCATGAATCGCTAAACTCGAGGCGAAACCCTAAAGATCCTAAGCATACAGCCTTAGAAAGCACTGCCGACCACTTGAAGAACCCTAACTGCTTGAATCCTCCTCAACCCCAAACCTAAACCCTAAACCCTAAGCCATAAACCCCAAAGCCCTAAACCCTAATCCATAAACCCCAAAGCCCTAAACCCTAAGCCCCAAGCCATTAAACCCCAAAGCCCTAACTCCAAAGCCCGAGGCTGGACTGCCGAACCAGCCCGAAGCCGCAGCCCCCGACGAAGCTTTCTCTCGACCTCCTCGGGCCGAACCACGCAAGGCCCTTTAAGCGGAGTCTTCAAGGTCTCTGGGTTGGGATGAGAGGATTTGCAGTGTGGTGTGCGCGCGCGTGTGTGGGTGTGAGAGAGAGAGAGAGAGAGAGAGAGAGAGGGTGCGGTTTTGTGTGTGTGTGTGTGAGTGTGAGTGAGCGTGTGTGTTTGTTTGTTTTTGGAGGGGGGATGGATGTACAAGCACACAAAAGAAGGCAGAGACGAGGAGAAACCGGGAAAGCCAAGCAACAACACCCGGAACTCCTGTAGAGCCTAAGCCCCTAAACCCTAACCCCTAAACCCTAAGCCCTAAACCCTAAACCCTAAAACCCCTCAACCCTAAACTGCCCCTAAGCGCCCGAAAAAAGGCTCCGCTGGCGCGTGCCGGACCCCTCTGGCGCGCCGGTCTCGGGAGCTTCCTGCGAGGTGGCGGCTCAGACCGGGCCCCGGAGATTTTAGGGTTTAGGCTTAGGGGTTTAGGATTTTAGGGTTCAGGACTTTCGGATTTTAGGGTTTAGGGGTTTAGGGTCTTTAGGGTTTATATAGGATTTTTAGGGGGGTCTTTAGGGTCTAGGGTTTATTAGGATTTAGGGGTTTAGGGTCTACAGGGGATTTTGTTGGGGGTTCGGGCCGTTTAGGGTTCAGGGGTTTAGGGTTTCGAAGATTAGGGAGCGGCTTAGGGGCATAGGGTTTAGGGCAGAAGTAGGTTCTAGAACTTGTACTTGCAGCAGCTGTTGGTAGTAGTTGTTCGTACGAACAGCAGTAGTAGTAGTCGTCGTCGCAGTGGTACTGGTAGTGGTAGAGTAGTAGTAGTAGTAGTAGTAGTAGTAGTAGTAGGAGTAGCAGTAGTAGTCGTCGTAGTCGTAGTCGTAGTCGTAGTCGTAGTCGTAGTCGTAGTAGTAGTAGTAGTAGTAGTACTAGCAGCAGCAGCAGCAGTCGTACTGGTACTGGTAGTGGTAGTGGTCGTGGTCGTGGTCGTGGTCGTGGTAGTGGTGGTGGTGGTGGTGGTGGTAGTAGTAGTAGTAGTAGCAGCAGTAGCAGCAGCAGCAGCAGCTGCTGCTTCTACCGCTGCTGTGTTGCTGCTGCTGCAAACACTTTCTTACCACTTCTTGTTACTTGCTCCTACGAGTGCCGTTCTTACGTACTTCAGCCAGTGCTGTGAACGCCCTTGTGTCGTCTCTTACTGTTCAACTTCTACTTGTTCTTCATCTTTATCTGTGCAGGAACACCACCATCACCCCCCAACCATGACAACACGAGGGTCGTTTTTCTTGTTATTGTTACTCGTGCCATCCTTATCACCACTACTGCCCTTCGTCAGTGCAGATGTCGCCATGCTCGAGGGCCACCTATAGGAAGAACAGCATCGAAGCTTAAGACCCAAAACCCCGAGCCCTACCCCCGAAACCATAACGCCCTAAGCCCCAACTGTAATCCCGAAGGTCCATGTTTGGTGCCTGGCAGCCCGTCGCAGGATGTGCCGAGGGCACCAAAATCGCTGAAGCCGCTAATACTGAGTAATCGTATCCCCGAGCTGCTTCGTTATGGCTTTCATGCTTGAAAGGCGAGAACCTATACCAGGTCATTACTTCTAAGCCTTGAGGCCCCTGAATAGGGGTAGGAAAGGCTCCATGATTAGGCCTTGGAGTCTACGCCGTACTACGCGCACGTACTGCTCGTGCTGTTTCTGATCATGGGTACTACAGTCAATTATGATGGGTTTTGTTACTATACACTACGGCTGCAACATTCGTTTTTCAACTTCCATTACTACTACTGGACGTACCCTTTCTCATCTGTACTGCCGTTGTCGATAGCATGACCGTTGTTTTTTTTTGGTTTGTTGTTGTTGGAGGTGGTGGTTGTTGTCGTTGTTGTCGCACGGAAGTTTTCAGAACATAGGGGCCCCCAACTTGGTCCCAACATAGTCGGACCGTTGGTATACGGCTCCTCTAAACACGACACTAGTTTTACCAAAAAGGACCCGCTACAAGACTTGGCTAGCGGGGAACTGTGTTATCTTCGATTTGCAACCGTAAAGTAGTGCGCCTGAACAGCTACTAGTACGATTTTTCAACCCTTTTAGATCCCGGTGGGAACCCTGAAAGGATGCTTTGAAGGAGCCCTAATCTATTTAGTAAGGCCCGTATATGGTTTGTTTTCTAAAATATAGGGTCCCTTTTCGGGTCCGTTTTATAAGGGTGCCGTACTATATTCATTGGGGACCTAAAGAGGGGACCCTCATTTAGAGAACTACCCATATCAAGCGCGAGGACCACGGCCGCAGCGAGCTGGCCGCAATCTTTGGACGCAGGTCGTACTCTCGCTGGAGCCAGCGAAGGACGTATTTCGGAAAGCAGAGCTTATGATCTTTACCCATAGGCTCCTTAGTAGTTCCTTTTTGGGACTACCTTATAGGATTCTAAATATAAACCACAAAAAAGGAACTACTTAGGAGCCTATATGGGTAGGTTTTCTGAGTCGAAGTCAATTCAGGAGGCTCGTCAAAGGCGGGTGAACCAATTAGTGGGCTGGATGGCTGCGTGCTTTTTGGATTCCAGGGGGTCTCATGCTAGGACCTGCTCGGGAATTTGTTTTCTGTTTCTCCGAAGACTCACCAATTAGAAACCTCTTCCTGTCCAGCTTCCTGACTCCTGCCTCCTGGAAGCGACAGCGCAAGCTGGGTCTCTAAGCCTTGAGCTGCAAACCCCAGGCCCAAAACCCTGAAAAAACTCGACAAGCGCCCCTTACTTCCAGTCTCATTCCGGTTCTCAGGAGTACATGTTTCGCGTGAAGGCGCAGAATGCATCTGGAAGCTCTGAGTGGTCCGAAGCACTGATGCTCGGCACACGAAGTTGGATGCTAGGGCTGGGCTGGCGGATAAGCGCATGCTGCGAGCATGCACACTCATGCTCATGCTTCCGATAACCGTCATGCTGGCCATACAGGCACCAGCGGCCTGGAAGACAAAATGGACAAATAGAAGCGTTTTGACTTCTTGGAAATCATTTGCCACAGACTTGGCGCTTGTCGCTCCAATTTTGTAGGTCATGCAGAAAAACTGAGGACTTTGTTTACGAAACATTCTGGACTGCCAAGAAGCAGCATAAACCCCAAGAAGCCCTAGTCCTTAAGGGCCAGGTGCTGAGATATCCCAGAGCAATGGACAAGTTTTTGGAGGGTTTTGACGGTTTAGGGTTTAGGGTCTTTAGGGTTCAGGGTTTAGGGTTTAGGGTTCAGGGTTTAGGGTTTTGGTTTAGGGTTAGTCGGTGTGATGATAAAAATGGCCCGAAACCCGGAACCAAGCCTGTTCTCAAATAGAATCTACTGCGCATAATTAGAGCAGTTTAGGCTCCTACCTTAGCATGTTAGCAGTTCCAATCTCTAGCAATCTTTCGCAAGCACTCCCAAACACTAGCCCTTAAACTATAAACGCCTACAGTAGTGCCCTGAAGTCTACCCTAAACTCTAACAACCCGGAACTAAACACTAAAAGCATCTCAGCCGAGGGTTTGGAGCATGCCCACTCCGGCAACCATCTCCCAGCCCCTTGCAACAGGGAGCGGGGTTTCGGGGGTGGGGGGGGGGGAAGAGTTTAAAGCTGGATGTTTGGAAGGTTCACAGCTTCACTTTGGGTGGCCTGGGTTCATCTTTGCAGACATGTCTTTCGACTACAGTGGGGCTGTTGAAAGTCGAGTTCCATGCAACATCTCTTGGGCACATATCCACGGAATCGTTATTCCAAAACGGATCTTTCACGTATCAAACAAGCTTATAGAGAACGGGTTTTCCAATCATCTGCCACCTGAGCCGTCCATACCATCGACCGACGAGTTCTCCCTTTGCGTACGTTGGCCCCTGGTTCTGTGTCTACGATGGAAGGCAGCAGTCGACGTCTGAGTTCAGAGCATGTTGTCCGGATATACAACACCCTCCGAAGCCTCGAAGTACACACACACACACACGCACACACACGCGCAGATTATATATATATATGTATAGATATTTATTTATTTATATATTTATATATGTGTGAATGATGTGTATATATGATGTCTTTACCAGGCTTGAGCTGCAACGACTAGTCGACGCGCCGTCGACGGGCACTGCCAAGAAGAGCACTGCCGCGTTAATGCTGACTTTTCATGCTGCTTGATGGAGAAGCGTCTAGCCCTTGCTGCTTACGGAGTTGAGAGTTTCAAGACGCGTAGGTTTCAGTTTTCCTCGAGGTTTCGGACAATGGGAGTGGCTTGTTCCGGGTTGTCTGCAGGGTGGGGACGCTGCCGCTCCCTTCTCGGTACTTCTGGCAGCCCTGTTGCCTCTAAAATGGGTTACCGTCCTGCGGTTCTACATCGACAGCCGACCATATCGCGAACTGGGCTTCTAGTGTATCATGACTATGACCCTATAGCCCGATAATTCCTCAGGATTGAACCCGACCGCAGCATCATAATCCCCAAACCCATAGAGACAATTCCTGATCCCCAAACAAACCTCTGAGCACCCTAACACCCTGAAATGGCTAAGGCCCAAGACCTAAGCAAAAACCTTCGTACCTGCCAGTCTTCCCTGCCAGATGCTTGCTATTTGAACCCTGGCCCTACAGAACCGTTTCAGTATGTAACCTTTCTAGTGACCCATTATCGATCTCTCAAGACAGGTTACTGCACCCACGGCCGCCCCCGTGGCGGTGTGCTCCGCCCTTTGCCACAGCGCCGGCCGGAAGGTCTTAGCAAAGCGAAGCGAAGGTGGGGGGGAACTAATGAGATAATAGGCCTTCTGGGTATACTATAGTTTGATTATATCGGGGTTATAAGGGGGATACTGTTTCAACTGATTGTCGTGGAGTTTGGGGTATAGTGTATGGTAAATTTGCACATGGATTTGGCTTCGTGTGCCAGAGTTTTAGGCCTCATAGGGTGTACCAATCTAGACTGCAGGGTTTCAGGCTCGGGTTTTTTCGTTTTGGTCTTTAGGGCTTTTGGGCTTGGGCCTTCCGGCTTAGGGTTTTAGGGTCTATTGGTTTCGCAGGCATGTCATCTTGGTTTGAAGTACTCGTAAGGTTTTCGCTCTGTTGTTGTCTTAGTACCGGACAAAACAGTACGGTTCATGCAAGAAGGAGCATGTTGCAGGCCAGATGTTACAGGTCCCTCTCACGGGGCAGGATTTGGGTGACCGAAATGATTGTGGAAGCCCTTACACCTTCACTTTTGCTACTGCTGAATAGCGTGTGTGCTGCTCCTCGTGCCCATGTTCAGCTGCATGATACAGAATTTTAGCAGCATCAGCCCCTCCACACCAGCAACATCATCGTCATTGTCATCGCCGTTAGCATCATCACCCTCGTCATTCAATGGAACAGTGGCTGCATCAATGTGAGCACTTGCTGCCTTCCGCGCCGGACATCGAATTCAGACACTGCCAGGCAATTGGGTGGCCTTCTTTCCAGGTGCGCCCGTGGCTCAGGTTGCAACCAAAAGCATGGCTCAAGGTTCCTCGCGCCAAGTCTCGAGTTTTTGCGGTTCTATCTTTTTTCAGCCAAATACCTTACGCCCTAAACCCTAAACCCTAAACCCATAGTAGCACCTGAAGCAATAGAGCTTTCATTCTTACCCCCAGGGCCCTAGGGTTCCTTCTGTCCATGCTCTCCTCCACCCTGTCAGACCCCAGATCCGACGAGTCAATCGCACTAGCGATGCTCGGATGTTCTTGGCTGGGCGGCCCAAAGTTTCTGAATCAGAGCTTCCCTGGATCTCCTTTTGACAAGCTCCAGGTCTTGAATTCTTCAACCCTCTTGGACAAAGATCAAATGGTCGTGATGTTGGTCATGAGCTTGGCAGAGATGTCGACAGTGATGATCCTGTTACTGCTACTGCTACACATAATTATAGTAGATTATAGTATATCTATAGTATATTATCGTATATTTGTTGGTGACGATACTGGTCACGGTGGTGATATGGAGTCTTAAAGGCGTTCGCCGTCCTACTGGGGCTTTGATCAGCATCTGAAGACATCTCGACTTGATTGGTACTCTGCCTGAACCCTAAACTTTGCCCTACTCCCCCACACCTTACATGAAACCCAGCACCCCAATCCCTACTGTAGTCCCAAACCTCTCAAGCCAAAGCGCGGAAACCCGAATATCCTAAAGCCTGAGCCCTATAAACACACAAAAACCTCAGCCCCAAACTCCGCATGGAACCTTTGTCAGATCCTGGCAGAACCCTCAAGGTCATATAGGGGCCTTAATGAATACCTATACTATTTGGAGGTTCCTTATTATCATTGTAGCATGATATACCCCGAAACCCTTTTCTAACTATGAAGGCCTCTATACAGTAGAACCCTTCTAGGATCCATTTTGGAGCCCTTATGGGACCTACACCCTAAACCCTAAACTCCTAAACCCTAAACCCCGAAACCTAAACCCTAAACCCCTAAACCCCGAAACCCGAAACCCTAAAACCCTAAATCCCTAAACCCATGGGACTCCTTGACTTGACCGTGTCCGTGTCCGGAGGCGTTGATGTCGATCCCTTAACAAATCGCTTCCGCGTGGAGGCAGCCAACGCAGCGCCTGGTCCGAAAGGCGATCACTACCCAAGGGGTTTAGGGTTTAGGGTTCCAAGTCATGGTATAGTATATAGAGGTTGATTATCCAAAAGGGGGCAGAATTTGCGTTCTAAGTAGCGACTATATTGGTACCGGGATCCTTTTGGGTTGTGTGCCTTATGATGCTTTGTAAGAGTTGGATTGCCAGAAGTCTGTAGGTCGTGTAAGGGTCCCATGAGGGGTCTAAAGGGGTCCTATAGCGTTTATAAGGTGGTGACATTGAGTTGAAAATACGTAAGAGGCTGGGGCAAGCAGTGGAGAATTTGCCGGGTGCATACACGCAAGAGGCCCGGTGTTTTTCTGTGGTGGAGGGTTTCCAGTTCGGAGGTTCCGGCTTTTATGGGTTTGATAGTCAGCTCCCTGTGCAGATTAAAGCGAAGCCTCCGAAGCATCACACTTCGCCATGACCGCAATACACTGCTCAACTGAGGTTGGCTGGTCGACATGTGAAGAGGTTTTGCCATGGGCCGCTCGGCCAACTCAGCAACCGTGTGTTCTCAGTACCAGCAAGTTACAGTCGGGGCAACGGATGTCATCATACCTGTCTGTCTTCTGATTGCTTTTCGTAGCCACCAGTTCAGTGTCAACTCTTGGCTTCGTGTGCCCGAAAAATTTAGAGCCGTATTGGACTGACTGATGCTGCTGGTGCCCAGACCTGCAATGATACAACAACCCATGCTGTGTAGATGAAGACAATACATAGAGCAAGGGGGATAGTCGCGGCATAAAGGCAACAACAACGTAACAGGAATCATCCTCATCATGGCAAGCAGAAGTCACATTGTTGCCTTTGACAGGCGGAGTACATTTAAAGCTGACTCTAGCCGTACCCCGTTTCGCAGGCTGCAGCCCCCTAAAACCACAATCCAACCCTAAACCCTGAAGTATGAACCCCAAGCTCTAAACCCTGGGCCTCAAGGCTCTGAATGGGCCCCAATCTAGCCTCTGACAGAGTTTAGGAACAGTGTTATGGCATTCCTAAAAAAAGGCGTCCCCATGTCTAAGAAGCTCTACAATCGTAGAAACAGTTTGGTGTCTAGGCTTTAGGGCGGACCTTGGTGGCCCGAGGATGGACGATCGATTGAAAAGTCAGGCGACGCACGCGAGTGGGTGTAGGGTTTATGTTTTATCCAGCGGGTTCACGAACAGGGGTGGTTTCTACTCCTCTTTTTTTCCCCGCGATTTCGTGGTTTTGGTTCAGGGAAAAAAGGTTTCAGAAAGGTTGTGTTCAGGTATGTTCGAGTCAATTCAGGGTTTTGCCGCGATGACATCCTGCAGAAGGACAAGAGGATCGTGAAGAAAAGAATGACAGTGGAAGACTTTGCAGCTTGGAATTAATTGGTCGTTTGACATGGAGACTTCCTCCAGATTGCAATTCTTGAAACCACTTCCACTTCAAGTTCATGCAAACTCGATTAGCAATAGGCAGCAGAAATCACATGAAGTTCATGCAGACGTGACGTGAATAGCAATAGCCTGGCACTTGATGCCCGGATTCATGCATCACCCCCCCCCCAAAACACTTAACAAAGAAACCTCGAAAAAGGCAACAACCTAGGGCACAGAAACGCGCTACGAGTTCCTGCGCCGTTTCAGTGTTGAGAAGCAAAGACATGCATGACAGAATGTTCATCAGTGAACTGTAACTCTGGAAATGTGCCGATTATGTCGTGCTTGCCACGTTTCCAAGCAAGGGGTGGTTTCGCCCCTTTTTTTTCGGGATTTCGTGTTTTTGTTCCAGGGAGAAAAAAAAAGGTTTCGGAAAGGTTATG
>CAJNJA010016384.1:0-11371 GCA_905231915.1 Symbiodinium necroappetens | reverse complement strand
CCTGCCTCATATATATATATATATCCATACATATACACATACATGTTATACTTAATTACAAGTTATACAGCCTTAAAGCCAGAACTCAGAATGCAGACCCCATTAAATCAAAGTATGCAGGTTTGGTATTTGCGTTCTCGCCGCCTGGCGCAGCGACTGGGCCTGCGGGACTTAGCAGCGCTGCGCAATCGGAATCTTGTCTTCGTTCATCGGGGATCCCTAATTAAAGGGGTTCTTATTGTTCGGGCAGGGTTGCTGAGTTCCGGTTTACTATGGAATTTTCAGACTGTTGGGGGATCGTGATCTGCAAAATAGGATCCTTTCGGATGTTCAGCAGCACGCATCTGAGTAAGGTAGCCATCCTTCGTTCGGGTTCAGAAAGACCCATAACTCCAAGCTTTGAAGCCAAGCCTTAAAGCCTAAACTGCACATCAACCCTACATGTTAAACCCAACGCGCAGATCTATAGACCCTATAGAACCCCATACACGCTTGGCTCTCGGCCCGTTTGTCAGGAAGGCAACCATCTTCTGTTTCGGAGAGGACTTCGCTTTCTCTTTGGCCGTGAAAGTTCCGGTGGCATGGCAAAACAAAGTACGTGGACAAGCTGAACCCGGACACCCTGAACACTGCTACTAGTGTTACTACGACGACGAACACTACTAAAACTTAACCGGTATAGAATTCGGAAAACCGCAAAAGGAAACCTCTACCTCCTACAGACGGTTTCATTTGTATATACACTGTTCTATAGGGCTTTAGGGTGACGGGCAAGTTTGAGGTCTCGGGGTTGGTTGAGATGTTTGGGGGTGAGCTTGTGGAGTTGAGGTTTTGGGGTTTAAAGGGGTTATCAGAGTTTTGAATTTGGGCCTACGGTTGCAACCCACACCCAAGAGAACCTTCACAACAGGATCCAAAATTGATCAGTGATTGTCCATCCCTTTTGAAATTGTCCTGTTTGCAGGCCCAATGCCGAAACCCTTATCCTCAAAGCATCCATATACCATTGTATTACATTGCATTACAATACGCACTGAAAGGCTCTTCTAGTCATAAGGCCCCTTTACCCTAAACCCCTGTGGCAAGTGCTATACCCTAAGCCCTAAACCCTAAATCCACGATATTGCCTGAGGCCACCTTGGGGGTCTTGCTTGCAGCCAAATGCTTCGGTGCTCTCGTTTTGGAGCCCACGCACACTTGAGGAGCCGACAAAGTACCGCGGTGTTCGGGTTTAGGACCGAGGGTTTAGAGGGTTCAGGGTGCAGCGCAGTACAGGGCAGAATAGGGTTTCGGGCGCACGCCTTTAGATATGTTATACTGCTAAACTTTAAACCCCTAAACCCCAAAACCCCGAAACCCCTAAACCCCTAAACCCCGAAACCCCTAAACCCCTAAACCCCTAAACGCTAAAACCCTAAACCCCCAGCTTTCATAGGGTTGTGAGGAGCGAGAAGGTGATGATTTAAGCAAAACCTCATGTGTAATCGACGAAGGTTTTCGATGGCTTGTAATATTGAGTTCGAAACTGACCGACACTTCAAAGATCAAAGTTTTGGGTTTTGCCTTTCAAGGGTTTCCATCTCCGGTCAGTGTTTTCCTGCATCTTGCCAGGGACGATTGGGTGTTGATCTCGAAACTGGGCTACTTGGGGGCCTGAAGAATTACAAGCAGTGGCGATTTCCTTGCGGTTGCCTAAAGTGCTTGTAGTATAACGTATCCCCGGGACCCGATCAACTGCTGCGGGCACTAATTTTGTGTGTGTGACCTCCTGCAGATATGTAGGCATGAACGAAGAAGGCTACTCATGCACGACCCGGTAGTACTTCAAAAGACTGCAGCCCGTTTGGCGGACATGCTGCTGTGGCTCATAGGTTGACATGAGAGAACACTGAGCCCATCTACCTACCAGGCAAACTGCCTATGTGCCGGTCTCGCTCAAAGTCTGCATCCTTGGCACCACTGCCGCGCCATGAATGCAATGACAGATATGCCCTGCAACGAAAGCAATTGCAATGTGCTGCTGTGTTGCGATCTACTACATGCCCTAAAAGCCGTAGCCGCAGACCCCAGCCCTACAAGCCCGAAACCCGCAACTCTACACCTTAAGCCTCAACCGTAACCCCTCAACCCTTAGAATGGAAAAGCCGTACATCAATGAATCAACGGCCTGCAGGAGCAGATACCTGGAGCGCGTCTAAGGGAGTCTGTGCTCGAGCTTCTCGAACTCGTGATCTTCAGATTAGGGTTAGGGGCTCGGAACATTGCCGGGTCTCTTTAAGTCAGGGTCTAGGGTTTCAAGTAGTTAAGTAGTTCTCTAAGTAGGAGCCCCTTCTAGGGTTTAGGGTCCAGGGATGTTGGGGATTCCGTAGTTTTTCTTCTCGCGTTTAAAGAGTTGCCACTCCTCTTGGGGTTTGCAAAGGGAAATGGATTTGGAGAACTTCCTTCTTGCAGACCCGCTCCAAATGCCAAACTCTAAAGCCTATGCCCTAAACTCTAAAACCTAAATATATGCTATATGGGTACATGGACACAGGGAACTCAGAAGGGCCCACCGAGCGCTCAACTAGCAACAGCAAGGGTAGAGTCAGAGCCTTCGATCCGATAACATACACTTTCGGAGTATCAGTGTTTAGGGTTTAGGGTTTAGGGGTTTAGGGGTTTAGGGTTTAGGGTTGTTGAAATTTCACCTCCGGCCCCAATAACTTACCGGTTTACAAAACTTTAGACAAGGATCCCTGAAAAGGTAGGTTGTATATGGCCCAGGCAATTACGGGAGGTACACGGTAAGCTTCTCAACTGTTGAGGCTGCCATGCTTTAGGTTTTGTCCTAGCCAGCAATATTGGGGCCCAAATACTTGCCAAGGCTACTTTTTTTTGAGGGGGGGGGTCTTATTGTAAGTGTAGTATAACGGTGCCCAAAACCCTGTTCTATTTACTAAGGCCCCTTTTTTTGACTGTCGAAAACAGACATAGCGATTGGCCAAGTGTCGATAGCGGCTGTTCTCTGTCAGTGCTCGTTTGAAGCTCAATTTGTTTTGTCTATATCCACCGGAAATCTTCGCCACTGTGAACAAGTTGAGGTTCCTTCTCTCCGTCGCAGCGGCTAAACCCGAGCCAGCGCGGTGGTGAAGAAGCAGGAAACCGCCTTAACGGGGTCGGCCACCATGCCTATTGCGGGGAGTTCAGGTTAAAATCTGAGCATCATGTTTCAGTTTCTATGACGATAGGAAGTCTTCTGATTGCAGAACCCTTGACAACCCCGTGTGACTGCAGAAAGGTAAGAGGCAGTGCAGAAGCTGCAAACCCATCAGTGAGAGGAGCGGTGGACTCGGAAGCAGGGTTTGTGGGCTATAGCCTACCCTCAACTCCTAAAGCGTTCATGTTGGTTGATAGCTTGTCCACAATTGCACTCAGTCCATTCCCCCAATATTAAACGCGGGGGACCCCCTCCCCCGCAATAAAGACTCGGAAAGTGTTTTTATTATTAGGGTGCATGTTTATCTCTACTGCCACGTTTGAGGGGTCGTGCTCGTGCTCTTGCTTCTGCTCTGGCTCTTGCCCCCGCTTGGCTTTGTTCCTGCTTCTGCTGCGTCTCTTGCGCCTGCTCCTGCTGCTTTTGCTGTTGGTCCCACTTCTGCTCCTGCTCTTGCTCTTACTCCCGCTCTTGCATTTGCTTTGCTTTTGCTTTGCTCTTGCTGCGGCTATTGCTGATGCTCCCTCGTTTGCTGCTTTTGCTCTCACTCCTGCTCTTGCTGTTACTGTGTTCTAAAGGTATTTGGAGCCTCGAAACCCTCCCCGTAATTCAGAATAGGTTTTAAAGGGCAGGGATGATTTCGGGAGGATTCGCCTTTATTATTAGGCTGGGTGTTTAACAAAAGGGAGAAGAGATTACTCAACTGTGGGAATGCAGAAGACCTAAAAGCAGTAGCAAATTGCAAGAAATCCTTCTACCAATTCCTACTGCTGATGTCGAAAACCCCTGCACTTATCCGTGATATGCAGCATCTTAGAACTCCATAGATCAAGGTGCTTAGGGCAAGAGAAATCCACAGCTCCCAGCTTCCGGCTGACATGGGTTTGTGGGCACTGGCACTGGCACTTGTTTCGCAACCTCGCCTCCGAAAATCCTCCGGAGGAGAAGTTGAAGTGGCACACACTGCAAAATGTCGGAGGCCTAATAAAGGAACTACCGTGTAACCGAAATAATAACATGAACGTTCTGTAGTGATGCGAGTCTTCATAGCACTAGCATCGCAGCCAATACTATAGTTACCAGTAGCAATCATAAGAACCAGGAGAAGAATCCTAAACTGGAAATCATAGCAAAGAAAAAACCCTAAACCCTAAACCCAAGAGAAACTCCTAAGCACTCTCAGCTAGAAACTCGGCCCCGGGATTTTGCAAATCCGACCCAAAGTTGGTTGGAGCCGCGTGTTCCTGGGTTTGCACGGCCCTGTACAGCCGTGGGCCGTGGCAACTGCCCATCACCTTGGGCACCTCCACGCTCTCTTTTTGGGGGATTCTTGAGATGATTTCTAAGGGAACTCCATTCGAAACCCTAAGCCCTAAACCCTAAACCCTTATACCCTTTTAAGGGTACTACATTCGAACCCTCTATCCCGGGTTGGGGTTCTGCCTGATGGTGAGGGTTTAGGGTTTAGGGTTTGGCTGCTTTCGTCCGCCTCGCCTGCCTTGGTTGCATTGATGCGGAGTTCAGGAAGGGGAGTTCCGAAGGGATGTCCCTGATATGCCCTCCAGGAAGCAAAGCTTGGCAGGCCCGTGGCAGACTTCGCCAAGTCGTTGAGGAAAAGCATTGTCTGTGAAGTGGATCGGTAGGTGGCTCCATGGTTGCTGTCCTGACGTGGCCTGCAAGACCTGATGTAAGGCTCCATTCGGCATATTCGGCCAGGTGAACACAATGTGATGCGTGACTTCGGGGTTAGGCTTTACCCCTCAAAACCATATGAGGTTAGCCGTTCTGGCTGTTTGGATCTTTTGGTGTTGGGAAGTTCATGGAAGACCCGGCAAAGACCAATTGTGCCAGGTATTCGTGAAAATCATAACTGTCATCAGTGCATAAGCTAGGTGCACATAGAAATAAACTGAAGGAAGTGTCGTAAATAAGCATGCACGCTAACGTGCTTTTGCACAGACCAGATATGCTCTGGTTCGTACCGGCACGGCGAGAATACTACAGCTCGTAGAAGTATTTTTGAGAACAACGCGTCTGCCTGAAATACATAGACATCAGCAAAGTACCAGTTTCTAGAATATGTCTGCATGTGTGTGTGTGTACACCTGCCGGTACCAACTCACATGTATGTCTATATTATTCGTATAGTATGGTTCCTGAATGTCAACATGCGCAGTAGGGAGTTAGCTCCTCCTTCAGCTCATGTCTACCTCCATGCTAGAGAGAGTCCTGAGGCCTTCAACCTTCTGCCTGCATCTGGCTTTGCCGGGCTCTCAGCATCCGAAAGGAGAGCGGAGGGGATGGGCCCCGTGAGCTGTATTCGATTGTGATCTTGGTTCGTAGGGCCCACCGAGGAGGTTGATGGCGCTGTGTGTCGCATAGGCACCATGTTTCGTCTTCAGAGTTCAGGGCTGCGTTAGGCAGGCTCAGCCAGAATTAATCATAATCAGTGTCCAATGCACACGTGGCATCAACATGCTCACCGGCCATATCAGGACTGTAGAAACGTCTCACGAGCGTTGCAGTTATGGTCTTGCCAGCCAGCACCCTTGATCCGAAATCCATAGGCCCCTAAGTAGTTCCTTTGTGTGGTCTATGTTTAGAATCCTATAAGGTAATCCCCAAAAAGGAACTACTTAGGGGCCTATGGGTGAACCCAAAGCAACCCGAATCCCCAGATGTCTTAACCTGTTGCCGAATGCCTCGACTTGGGACGGACCTTGTCATGTCGCAAGGATGATGGGGTGTCCCTCCTTTCCGTGGTGCTCCAGAATCGATCGAAGAAGGCTTCACAAATTTTGGGTTAAGGGCGTAGGGCTTGGGCGAAGAAGGCGTGAATTTCGGCTTGAGAGCGCCGAGCTTGGGATCTCGGGTATACCCTAAGCCCCATGCAAAAAGTAACCCTGCAAGCTCGTGTTGCTACGGCTTTGTATACCCGAATGGGCAGGGCGTTCCTGCGAGCGAAATTCCACTGCAATTAAACACCCCGTGGCCTTGTAACCTACTCCGTTTAAAAACCCAAACCCTTAAGCCCCTGAGCCCTAATTTCCTAAACCCAACACCTTTCCTTCGTTATATCTACCAGAGATCCCGGAATCGAAGACTCAAAGAGTTCCGCAAAGACTGGGTTTGGAATGGGGTTTGGGGTTTTGCGCTTCAAGCTTTGGGGTTTCCGGGTTTTGGTTTAGGGTTTAGGGTCTAGTAAGTCACCAGCACAAGATTATGCTATCGGAAGCACCGTTTGCAACGTTTGCAGGCTTATAGATCCAGGGTCTATGTAGAGTCCGGTTAAGGTCATGTGGATTTGTGTTAATTAATGGGGTCTCGGTCACGCCGCACGAATACGAACATCGCACGGCGACAGGTCCAGCTGCCTCCGACTGAGGGCACAGAGGGGGTGGTGGCCCCAGCAAACGGGCCCAAGGACGTTTCTGGGTCCTTCTCGAGGCACTATCCCTTTGAAGTAAGGTAAAGGCGAGACCACACTGAGAGGCGATGCTTGTGGAGGGCAGAGGGAGCATCCCTGGCCTGTATTCGACAAATTCCTGACCTTGTTGTGGTTGACCCCAGAGTCAGCCGGAAATTTCCTTTTCCATCCCAAAATAATTAAGACTCAACACTCCTCTAAGCCCTGAGTGACCGAGTCTCGACCGCAGACCCAACACCCGAATCGACGCGTCCCTGAATCGAGGCCGGCCCTATCCTCATCCCCCTCACGAGGCTGGAGCAAGGGCTGTTGGAGTGTAGGGCTTGGGGGTGTCACGTCTTGGGCTGGGATTACACATGGCCATGGGCTTCTGCGGCAGAGCTCGAGGTTTCGGTTGTGAGGCTTGGGATGAGAAAGGGCTAGAGTCGCAGAGTTCAATGAGGATAAGTGGCAAGTGACTTCTTGAGGGTCGTTGAGGCTTGGTCTCTCTGCTCTTGATGCTTCAGAACGAACAGCTTTTCAGGTCTTGTCAGTCTTTATTGGTGCTTACGACTTGAGGCCTAAACGCCCAAACGTTCCTACACTTCGACAGGCCCGAATCCGCAGCCAGAGCATTATTCTTTGTGTATTGGGACCTTGGGTCTTCCGAGGTAGAACACAGTGATGGCTGCTAATGGTGATCCGAATGCGTTTAGTTTTCCACACAAAACCTTTATTTTGCTTCTTACAGCCTTGAGTCAAAAGCAAAGCTTAGCCAGTTGTTTGCTCTCGGCATTCGGACCTCAGATATGTCGGTGGTTCGGATTTCAGACGGGGTCACATCGCAACAGATTGGATTACCTCAACGGGTGCCAGCAGCCCCCGTCTTTCTGTTGTCGACTCTTTACCTGAATTGATGCGTGTTTCTTCTCAAGCAGTCTTAACAGTCCAGTGTGTCTAGACAGTGCGTGTGTTCAACCTGTCGCACAGTGTCGCACCAAGTATACGTCACATCACACGGTTGCCTGGAAGGTGCAAACCTGGAGTCCGCACTAAATATTCAAGCCCCTGTGTGCCGTCTGCCTCCGACTAGGTTGCGGGGCAATGCCACAGGCCTGCCACAGCGGAATGGAGTGAGTTCGACATCTGCCTACTGCATAGGATCGATTTAGGGCAGAGCGGCCATCGATGGAGGCATCGCCTGTACAGCGTAGTAGCGTTGCATGACATGTTTCGTGGGTAAGGTAGAGGTTTAGGGTTTGGGTAGGCAAAGGTCCTGTGCAGCACAGCACTTCCGTTTAGAAGCTTTAGGCTGGTTTCTAGGACACATTGTGACATTTGTCGGGCTTCACGAGACTGTTCTGTGTAATTTGATCTATGATTCTGGCTAAACGTGTTCCAGCCTGAACCCTAAACCCTCACGACTGTAGGTGTAATTGTCATGAATCAAAGCAGATACAACTGAACTCGGCCTGCTGATTTTGCCAAGCAGGTGCATCGTGGCGGAACTCATCCTATGTCGAAGCCTTACTGAGCGATTTCTGCGAGCTGGTACGGACCAAGTTGCGAATGCCCTCGAGCCCCCAAGCTCTTGACCTTGACAATTTGAGCATGCGTTCAGCAGCTTTCAACACTCAGTGTTGCTACGTCCTCAATTTTCTGTAAATCCTCAGTCCCAGCACGCTACAGCTTGCAGCAACCGTCCTTGACCATTTGAACGGTCCGGCCCTGCGGCTACTATCGGAGCCATTCTTCCCCAAATCCTGCGCAGAAACCCTTACCCGTAGCATTCCACAGCCTGTAGTGGTGGCAACAGAGTAGGAGCTACGAGAGGAACATCAGTGGCCCTGATGAGACCAGTACCGATAGTACTACACATCCCACGATGAGTCGTCATTATGCCGCTATGATAGTATGTAGCAAAACACATATAATTTATATGAACTTATATGTGTTTTGCTATGTATAGTCCCTCAAGACTGAGGTGGGGGAGCTCTTCCTGGGCCGACCACAGCTTCAGCGACTTACGGCCTCTCAGCTGATATCAACGCGTGCTCCAAGGATTGGGTTTGGGTTTTGGGTTTAGGGTTTAAGGTTTAGGGATTAGGGTTTAGGGATTAGGGTTTAGGGTTTGGATGCCGAAGGCTTTTTTGGTGAGTTCTGTGTCTCGCAGTTTCCCAGGACCCCTGAGAGGATCCAAGAGCGTGAAACCCTCAATTTGGCAACCACCCTAAACTACAAACGGTTACCTTGTGGGAAGCCCCTGACAGGATCTGTACTGTCCAGATCCTTCCTGGGTCGTGGTAGGGAATCCTGCGCGAGAATCCATCCAAAAAAGGCCGATGATGAAGAATGACTCCCGTTGAGGATTCCTCGGATATTTCACTGGTCTCGCCTCTGCCTTATGTGGGACCCCTTTCACCTTAAAGCTGGACCAAATCCTGAAGCTAAGACCCCCTGGAAAAGGGTTGGTTCAGACTGATGAGTGCCTATCCTAAAACCTCGACAGCAGCGAAGCCCTTTGTTCAGGTAACCTTTGACACTGCCTCTGGCCAGGCAAGAGGGCCAAACCAAGGGGATGCAATGCAGAGAAGCTTAGGCGAGGGCTTTGACGTTCATGGCTGAGGCTGTCGAACTAGCGTGGTATCAGGGTCTGTCGGATTTGCAGGTGTTCGGGCCAAGCCGCACCCGCATGGGACACGTGGCAAAGCGTGTACTTCCACACCCAGAAATATATGCACCTGCTGAACCCTGGCTGGGCCAAACGTGGAGAAAGAAGCAGTGTCCACCTTCGTGCGTGCAGGTGATACTTCCTTCAAGCCGATGCCGAAGTTCTGGGCTCGGTGGATCATTTGTACGAAACTGAAGTACATGAAGTATACACCTTCATACCTCTCTCTATACACACATCAAGAATCAAGAACAGTTGAACAGGGTTCAGGCTTGTGCTCATGCACTCTCATGTACACGGCCCTGTCCAGGTCTGCCATTTGCTTACTGCTATGTTTTTGCTAGCTCTCTTTTTGGGTACATGCATAGACAGACCGACCAGACAAGACCAGATCCGACAAGACTAGACCAGACTGGCAGACAGGCAGGCAGGAATGCAGACAGCAGACACGCAACAGAGACGGACGGACGGACGGAGAGAGAGAGAGAGAGTTTTATGGGGGGGCGGGCCTATGGCCTGAGGGTCGCAAACATGCGACCCCTACGCCCTGCAGAAAGAAAGAAAGAAAGATAGTCAGAGAGAGCGAGTTTGATGGCTAGGTGGGTGGGTAGGTAGGTAGGTAGGTAGGCAGGTTTCTAGGTAGGTGGACCTCAAAATGCAGACACACACACTGTGTAAAGGTGTGCGCACCTGTGTGTATACTATGTATATTCAAAATGTATGTACATATGTATGTACATATGTATGCATGCTGCATGCATGCATGCATGTATGTATATATGTGGGTATGTACGTATATTTCATATGTACAATATGCACATCTATGGTCACCGGTCGCACGCATACATGAGTACAAATGCAATACCTAGAGATGCAGGTGAATATGTTCATGCTTTTGCTTGTGCATGCAGTTTCATGCGATTCAGCAGTGTGATGTAGTAGTGCGACCTACAGTAAGCTAAGGCGATATATGTAAGTGAATGGATCGCAAGAGGACCGAGAGCTTTATGTTCTGGAAGTGTTCGTTCATCGCATAAACCTCAAGCGCAGTAAACGCAACATACGTAGAGCCATCACTGTACAGTACATGGATAAACAAACTCCACAGTCAGTAATAAGCATATAGCACATGTGTGTTTGTGTGTACATACACACACACACCCATACGTGTATGTGCATGTATATGCAGACAGAGCGAGCGAGAGAGAGAGAGAGAGAGAGAGATAGTGAGAGAGAGAGAGAGGAAGGAGAAAACATGATACAAATTGTAGCAGAGTTGCAAGTCATCAATCAGCCATGGGCACCGACTGAGGTTAGGGGTTTCATGCATGCATGCTCCGTACAAGCCATCTCCTCATCTCCACTGAATACGCTTGCATCCTGTGTAGGAGGCAAAGCACCGAACGGCTTCTCATGCAAGCAGGTAGTGTGTAAGCTGACTTGCCACTAGGAAGCCCATGGCGAGCCATCATTGGCGCTGATTTAACACTTGAACCCCGAAAAGACACTTCGCAAGTTTTACAATCCATGTTGATGTTTTGCTTTGTGGCTGTCAGTCTACTGAGGCCTTGCGTGCCTTGAGTCGGGGTCCCCGGCCTCAGCTTGCTCGTGACGTAGAGACATGACAATCATATCAAGCTGCAGTTATTGCTCTCGTGCGGCATGGTTGTGAGCTATTGATGATGGTGTGCAGCTGCTCAGCAGGAATAAGGCTGCTTCGGAAACATTGATGAAAGGTTGATGACAATGCTCATTGAGTTGAGGATAGCTTCCAGTGCACCACTCGTCGCAGCAGCACTCAGTAGTAGTTTGTACTACTCCTGCTGCTGATAGTGGTAGCAGTAGTAGTATTAGCAGCAGTAGTAGCAGAAGCGGCAACATCGACAGCAGGAGGAGGAGGAGTAGTGTGGAAATAACAGTATCTGTAGTTGTACTCGTCGTCGACGAAGGCGACGAATACTACTTCTGCTACTTCGACTTCTGCTGCTGCTGCTGCTGCTGCTGCTACTACTAGCCACCCCCCCTACCAACTACACTCCGTCATGGTCGTCAACATCATCATCACCAACATCACGAAACCTCAAACACATTTCATCACCAA
>CAJNJA010016383.1:352-11372 GCA_905231915.1 Symbiodinium necroappetens | reverse complement strand
GTGGTTGGTAGGGAGGGGGGGGCGCCTACTACTACCACCACTACTACCACCACCACCACCACCACCACTACCACTACTACTTCTACTACTGCTACGACTACTGCTACGACTACGACATGCGAGTTTGCTGGATTTTGGCATGGTCTAGCTATTCGTTCGGCTTCCAGACCTCTAAAAGCGTCCAGGAAATGCAGCCTGCGAAACTTACAGTACCTTGACCCACTGCTTTCTCAGATCTTTAAAGGCTTCTAGATGGATCTTTGTGGTTTCGTTCTTTCGCTGGATGCAGTTTTGTGTTTGGGGTTGTGCCAATTGAGACAATGTAGAGTCGAGTAGATCCGAACAACTGTATGACAGCCTTGCCCAATCCTCCGCAAGCCTGAGTCGCTAGAATCAGAAGCTGTGAACCCTGAATCGGCCAGAACGGAACGGGCGCGAGTCGCTGTCCCAAGGGGAACCGGGGGGGAAGGGAGGGTACCGAGTAAGGAGTTTCCAGCCAGAGCGTCTTCCGGATGTCTTCTTAGCGTAGCGTGCAATGCCTGGAATCCTTTTCAAGGCAGATATTCCTAACAATGAGGACGAGGGGAGCTGGTGTTCAGGGATTTAGGCATCTCGGTGCAGCCTTCGCATTAGTCTTAGTGCATTAGTATTGGTATTAGTATTAATATTAACATTCGTAGCAGCATTAGTATGAGGATTCGCACTAGTCATGTGTCCTTGCTTGGGTATTGTCCACAGTGTCATTGATTTTGGCATACAGGTCGACCTTCGAATAGAAGTGTTGAATCATGAGTCATAATATCCCCATATAGTCCCATGTAAGGTCTTGCTATAAGAGACCCCAGTGCCCTCTTCGAATTACCATGGCCTCTATGCTGCTACCAACAGATGCTCTTGGCCTCAATCACGGCATGAGCTGTTTGATGAAATGATGTGGGCTATACGTGCATCCCAGTCGGCCTCAGTACTCAGTGACAAGACCCCTTCTATAGTCCCCATACCAGAGGACTACAATGTACTTCAACATTCTACTCCACTTCTTAGGACACCTTTCCTTTGGGATCTGCCTGCCGGCGAAAGCTAAGAACGGGAGCCCTTGTTCTCGGAAGCCCAAGCCCGCAAACCAAAACAAGAGCCAATCCCTAAGCCCCAATGTATGTTCGTGGTTGGGGTGTAGGATACACCTTTACACCCTAGACCGTACCCCAAACCCTCCCGAAACGCTGGCCCCAAAAAGCAGTCGGCTCCAAAAGATCCCCGGAAAGCTCTTGGACTTTCGTCGAGCTTCTTCGTATCTCAGCTTTCTGGATGCCAGAGATCCTATTTTCCCGGACGAGTTTCGAGCTACTGCGCCAGTGTGTCCTTTGCGCTTTCCGCCTACTGTCGCTGAGGCGGCAAAGGTCGCGCCGTGAGTCGAAGAGAGAGAGGCGCTTTGCCTCCCAGCGCTCATTTGAGGGGACCTGCGGATTCAGGAACCTCGGTTTGCCAGGTCAAAGCTCGTTGGTTAGATTGAACCGTGGTCAAAGCATCAGTCTAAGCAAGGGTTCCTGCGTGACTGGGGAACGAAGAAAGAATCGAGCACCAGAAGGCGAAGTCAAACGTAAAAGCAGCGACCCGGGTGCTATTGAAACATCTTGATACCCTTGCCAACATTCCTCGAAGAAGGAGAGCTTCCTTCAGCCATACAGCGGACGGATGCATACGGGAAGCCGAATTACCCGGTGATTGACTTGTTGGGTCGTGGGGGTCATGTTCTGCCGCTGGGCCTTGTGGTTTGACTTTCAGAAAACCAGAGTGCCTGGCATTGCCGTGACTGGTCGGATCCTTCTTTCAGCGACCTCTAAATCACGTACCCGTAATTTCTTAAGTGTTCAATAGAAGTACCTTTGCCCCTCTTTTTTGTTGAGGCCCGCGATGGATCTAGAAAGAAGCAAAATCGTCATCCTTTCTCGATGCGGGTTCCACTATGGTGGTCCATATAAGAACTTTGTGTCTTCCTCATTCTCCCGTCACTCGAGAAAATCGTCGGGTTTTGGCATATCATTCACAAAGAGCTTTCATGGCTAGTATTTTTAGCAACTATTCCCTTATAGTCCCTATATGAGTATAGTATACTCTTCCCACAAGCCTCACTCCCATAGTTAAGGCCCATATGCTGCCTTCGTACTATGACTACCCTACTATTACGACACGCGTCCACGCTGTGGCTGTTCGTGCGCATAGGTCTTGATGTTGGAGCTAGCGCGGGTCTTAATGTCGGCGTTCTTGATGCGTCGTAGGTTCAGTTGCTGGGTTTTTTTGAGAAAAATGGGCAACTAGGAAACTTAGTACGTTTGGAGTTCGTGGTTCGAGATATGGGTCCCGCAAGTTTCCGAAGCTTTCGTGTGTCTCCAGGCGATCCCCTCGAGAAGCCAGTCGATCACGGACCTGGACGCAGGAGAAGGCACGCAAGGCGGTGTGATGATTTCCGGGCTCTTGGGAGCTTCAGACAAGAGGGAACCCCCATAAGGCCCCGAAATCCCTAGACGAATGTTCAGCCTTCAGGGTGCTCGTGCTTGACTTCGCTGCATGTTCCTCAAGGATTGAGTTTTGAAATGGTGACCTTTGGCTTTGCAGACAATTGCAGAAGCCCCCATTCTGTGCTTCAGGCTAGACCCACCTGCAAAGGTAATCCTTGGAATTTGGATGCTGTAAATGTTCGATGCTACAAGTACAATGGCCACGGAGCGGATTCTTTCATCGGGGGTCCAAGAAAGTACCTATGTCAGTTCAGGTTTAATGCGGATGCTCCCACGGCAGGGCGAGTCAGCTCCGAACCACAAGAGTATAGTATAGTACAGGATAGTATAGTACTGTTTTGTGCTGTATACCCGAACCACAAGCATGATACCTCGTTGACACGAGCCCTCTGCAGCCTTGTCGAGTCAAATCTCCGAGGTCCTAAACCTTGACATGCCCTGCGAGGTGCTTTCTGGTTGCTGAGAGTGGACCGGAAATAGGCAGAGCCCTGAAGCAGCATCGTTTTTGAGCCAGCTCTAGCAAAAGAACCCCGAATGTTATAAAGCCCCCTGCTGGTACAATGCATCGTGCTTCTTCTCCTGCCGCCAAGGCGCCTTGCTGGGAGGCACGGTTCTCAGCAGTCAGCCAGCCTTGCTTCTTTCGGCCTCTAGAAAGCAAAACTCTTACATTTCATCCAGGGAGGCTTCTGGCGAATCCCTAAACCCAGCTCTGGTAGGAGAGACTGTCACTTGCGTCGAGGAGACTCTGTGCCGGCCGAAGTCCGCCGCGAAGCCGGGGAGCGCGTGGGGACCTCGAACGGTAACACAATGCGAAAAAGGGCTCTGCGTTTCCGGTGGGTTTTTGGGGCTCAGTGTTCTTGCAGAGCCGTCTGTCCTGTGAGGCTTTGAGCTTCCTGTTCATGCATCTATGCAGAAGCTTTTTGGGTATCAAATGGAGAGAGCACCATTCTTAACCCTGAACCCTAAACCCTTAACCAGCAAGATATGAGGTCTTTGTCAGCCGCGCCACCACTCCTTCGGCCAAAATCGGCAGCTAAGCCGCCAAAGAGATGAGGCGGCACTATTGGACATGCATTTCGGACCGAGGCAACCGACCTCTCATAAACCCTAAGCCCCTAAACCTTAAACACAGTATATGTCATATACGATAAAATAATACCGTATATAGTGTATGATGTAGGAAAATATACTAGGCTTCGCAAGCTGTGAGAGTGACAACGGTGAAAGCAGCTCAACACAGGAACTGCGTTTCATCAACTGACAGTATTATTATTGTTATCATGAGGGTGACCCAACCTAACACCGGGTTTAGGGCATCAATTGACAGTACCTCTTGAGTGCCATTCCCCAAGCGTTGAAGCGTAGAGCAGAGGACACATGCGGATGGAGGCAAGGAGAAAAGTCCTTCGCTGGTTTTCTGGTTCTTCAAAGTCGCTTTGGAGACGTCTGCCGAGGAATACATGCTTCAGACATGATATGTTCAGGATGTGCAGGTGTTATCGTCCAGTTCGGACGGCTCGAGAAGCTCTGCACTACGTCTCTGGGATTCATGTATGGCCGCAAGATACGATTCGATTCTAAACCCGTACATTATTGAGACCCGTCTCTTGTATCCCAGCGAGTCGGTGGCTTGGCGGCTGCCGGGAGAGGCCTCACTCTGAAGCCGCAAGACAGTGTCTGAATATGTTTCAAAGGTGGTTAACAGTGCTTCACAAGGGTTTAGGAGCAGTTGGTAGTAGTCTTCCATAGTGCATGCATGAATCCAGCATAAAATACTCCGAAGTCCTATTCTATATGTTGATTACGGCCCCTACAGAAGCCTCGAAGATCTGGTTGGATGCGCCGTGCTAGCAGTTCACAAAGGGTTTCGGGTGCAGGACTTTAGGGCTAAGGGTGCGCAACACCACCGCAGTAGGTTGTTGACGTTTGCCGGGTTTGCCTGGAAACTCTGTGTCGATGTCCGAGTCCCCGGGACACCGTTTCGGCGCCATTGGAGTTCGGGTTGCCACACTCTCCATAGCACTCATAGTCATGATCATCGTCATAGTGCAAGGAAAGAGCACCGAAGTGACAAGCCTCGCCATCATCAAAGCTGGTGCAAGCAATAGGCCGCCCCAAATACAAAAATTCCAAGCAATAGGACCCTTATACATTACTTGGTAGCTTCTTCAGATAAAGCGGGACAAGTCAGTTGATATTTGGACCTGCAATCGGAAAGCCAAACTTACCGAAACTCCTTAAATGCGGTCTGGCCCGGGGCACTTTGTTTCGCAAATTAGGAGTTTAGGGCCGGGTTTGGGGCTGTTGTTTATGCTTAAGCCTGTTTCGGCTTAGGGTTCAAGGATGGGTTGTGCTTGCTTGAAGAAGCGCTCCATGTTGCACGCCGACATTTTCAGCTTGTCGAGCTGTTCCAAGATTGTGAAATCCAAGACCTGTGTAGCCATGTCGAAATGGTTGCTCTCCTCCGTTGCATTCCTGTGGGTGCAAACACCTATGGCGCACCGAGCCATTCAAAATATGCAGCTTGCACTGGACAACAATCACATGACGCGAGCCAGCGCGTGGTATGACCACGGAAGCGTAAAATTTGTCGATGCAACGGACGAGGACCAGGAAAAGATTATGAAGGGAGTTGGATGCTACTGCAAGAAGGCCTGTCTCAAGGGCTAGAAGCATTTGCAGCACTGCTTTGCAGTCGCTAATGGCTAGCTGGCACGGCTTTTCGACAGACAAATGCATGTCACAGCCGCCAGCTTGTCAGCAGTGATCGAACCTTGTTTGCCTGTCACACGCATTTCATTGCACCTGCCGAAAGCTGTTGCAGGAGGGAATACCACCACCAATGCTGTTGCCAGTCATTGATTCACAAGACTAGAGTAGCAACAGAAATTGTATCAGCAATATGCACAGTACTGGCGTGTCGTTCAAGCTGCCCACATCCTGCACAGGTGGAATCCAGGGAGGATTGCCCGAGCATCAAGGCCAATCACGATGTCAGTGCTCCCAACCGCTACCGCTGGTATCACGAAGATGCTGGAGAGGGCTTATGTTGCAAGATGGCTTGGACGTCACTCTTCACATGGGTTGGCTTCCACTACAAACGTCAGGAGACTATGGACCTTTGTGTGTCCGAGGTGGGAGGTTCCAAAAGCAGGGCACCCGAATACAGTTAAGTATGCTTCCCCCCTACTCACCCCTGGTGAAACACTAGCAAAAGCCGTATAGCAACGTACCCCAAATTTTGAGCGACCTGCAGGTCAGGCCAGCACCTAGCGCGGCCTGTTGCCATCTCAAGAACAAGCAGGGCTCCGTTGGCCTCCGTGTGAAGCAGAATTTTGGTGGTCCAGCACATGACTTTATGGGCTGTTTGTTGCAATGGAAAAATCCGTGCTAAACACTAGGATCCATATTCTCGGGACTAGTAAGTAAGGCATCCCGAAGGGAAAGAAACCCGCTATGATCAAAAAGGCTAAATGTTAGTTTTGCTACATAAGCTGGAGAGGCAATACAGACACTGAAATAACTAGTTTTGGAGTTCCTTAGTACGACTACAGTATCATGTACTCCAGAACCCATATTCTAATTCCTAAGACCCCTGTATTCAGGACCAACTCAGAGACCTGGGTGGAGGGGTCATCGCAGAACTACGGAGCGACCGTCGAGCGGAGGTTCTGGAAAGTCTCGGCCGTGTCCTTGGAAGATGTCCTGGGGAGTACCTGTGCATCCCATAAACCCTTTTTCGGAAGATTCTTATAGGCTTTCGGGGTATGCTGTAACATAATATAAGAGAAGCTTCAGACGTATGGGGTCAGAGCTAGCCCTGTTGGAGGGTCTGGGACTTGAGGTACAGATCACACCGGGGGGGCGATTGATGTGGAGGATGTGCGGGGCTTCGTGGAAAACGGTCTAGACGCCGGTCGCTTCCAGCGATTGGAGTGCGAAGAGACGGAACTGATCGAAGACTCAAAGGATCCCGGACTGGATTCTGGAATACTAACAATAATAATAATAACAACAATAATCATAACAATAATAACAATAATACATATATATATATTATCATTATTCTACTCTTTTGCACGTTTGCTTAGGGTGTCTGTTAGCTTCAGATCCCAGGATTGCCTCCTCCGTACGCGGGCCTCGTCGGAATGCTGCTGCCATCAGGCGGCCATTTACGAGGGCCTCGAGAAGCATTAATTTTGCAAGTTGAACTTGTTTGTGATCAAGGTGCAACCAGCCAGAGTAATTATGCTCGAAGCCTTCTGCCCGAAACCCTGAACTCTAATCGCTGCAACCAAACACCTTGAAACATGAAGTACGCTGTACATCTTGCAGAGATACCTTGATCGTCCTGTCGGAGTCATCTGTTGCCGGACCTTGGCAATCTGCCCAGTTGCCTTGCGTCCGGAGCACAATGCTCTCCAAAACCCTTATAGCTGTACACTCTGGGTTTGTGAATGATGATTCCAATCATTCCGTGCAGTCCTGCTATCATTAGACTGTCGTTGTATTTGTTGTGACTATATACAAACAGCTCTGACACACGTGGACATAAGCTGTAAAATATGCACCATAGCCATTCTCAGGTATCTGGATGCGCGTGTGTGTGTGTGTGTGTGCGTGTGTGTTTCTATCTTTAAGTTCATATTGTACTTATAATCAGGTTTGTTTGACATGTATACATATGTGCGCATGCATGTAGGTAGGTGTCGAGACATATACAAATGTGTAGAGCGATATACCTTTTTCTACATACATACATGTACGCAGACATACGAATACTAGCAACCAGTATCATGCACAGGGAGTGTGTAGATACATGCACATGCGCCAACTTGCACATGGGTGTGTGCATATATATATATATATGTATGTATGCAAACAGGTGTATATACAAAAACATAAACATAGATGGAAGTACACATATACCTTCAACACCGTTTTTGCACATCTGCATTGATGCCAAGCATGTTGTAATATGTACGTACATATGCCGGGACATGCGATATAGTATGTAATGGGTTGCTGTCATAAATACCAAGAAGTTGTGTGTTTGTTTGCAGTTTGTGGCCCAGGTGTGAGCCAACTCTTTTTACACCTAACATTAGAACCTCATAGTGCCATGCATACCACACTGCTCAGGGAAAAAGTGACGCTGTATATACAGACATATACATGTGTACAGACTGTGTATGTACATACATCTGTATATGTATATGTGTATATATACATATATCCAAGATGTAGCATTACGTATACAGACAACACAAAGTCGGAAAACAAGGGTGCATGCGTGTGCACATATACGCACATATTATACATGTATATGCGCATATGTATGTGTATATATATATATAAACAGACATACATATATACATACATGCATATATAGCATGCGTATATAAATATGTGCATGTGTGTATATATACATATATGGAATTACTCATGTATGCATGATACATGTATATCTCTTTGCGTATGTATGTATGTATGTATGCATATATATATATCTATACATACATACATAGGTGTGTGTGTGTGTGGGTTTTTGATGGGTTTTGTTTCTTGTATCCAGGATACAGCAGTGCATATATACACATGACGCAAAAAATCGATAAACAATGGTGCCCGCGCAGCGTGCCACAGAAAATGTTCCCCGGGACGTGGCTCCCGCTGTGGCGGGACGCATACTTCGCGCTCACGTGTCATGATTTTCGCACCCCGACTGCCGGAAGCCAGATCCCTCGCAAATTCCAACACAATGCCGGCACTGCTTGAGGGGTGAATACATGTCGGACGGCCCCCTCAAGCTGTAAGTACTTGAGTTTGAATCGTGTGTCCTGGCTTGGATCTCCTGGTCTCCGGGTGATCGCCATGGTCATCCTCTTGGTGGAGATGGGTCGTAGTGGCGGTCGTCATGGTCGTCGTGCTCCAGCACTGTTGCGGGATCTACGCTTTCAGTTCTGTACGAACTTGCCGGTGCAATGCAGTTTTTGACTTACGACTACGCAGTCAGTAGAACCATCTGCCTGTGTTCATCATCACTGTTGGCGCATGTAAATGCCGACTGCGGCTATTGGCTGCGACCGTGACCCATTGCTACATAATACACCCTCGATGTCAGTGTCAAGTATCACATTAGACTCTACTTCTCTTCCAACTTCGAATTTGTTTTCGTTTTACGTCCTTCTCAGTTGCTTTCTGTTCTGCACTCACATGCCTCTCCCTTTTCGTACTTCGACCTCGCTAGCACAGCTATGCCAGAACAAGCCACACAGCCAAAGCGGCCTCATTTCCCATTGCAATTTTTCTCCAAAGCCTGCAATCTTTGGTGGTTTGTTTGCAGGCAACCCTCACAGCAGCCGAGCGGTGCTTGCCTGTAGACGGCGCCCCCAGCAACACGGAGGACACCTACCTTGAAGGGAGCTACCACGAGGTCGGCGACAACGGCCACCAGTGGCTCGGATGCTCTTTGAAAGTGTTGATGGCACATGTCATTTCGACAGATCAAAGCAGCAAGAAGTCTTACAACTGACAGCCGAGGAAGGGGTCCATCAGCTTCCCGCCAGGTCCGAACGCAAAGGAGCGCGAAATTCTTCCAGAGATTGTGCATGCTGTTGATCCCGAAATGGTCGACGATATAACTACAGCTGCCAACGAGTCCGAAATGGTTTTCCCTTGGGGACAGAATCCTCAGTGGACTTCTATCTGTGTGATGAAGCAGAAAGTGGCGTACGTCAGAAGCCAGCGACACAGCAAACGGGTGCGCAGCGGAACACGTTGCCACAGAATCGGGAAAACCACACATTGCCGACCCACATATCGCACCAAGCATTGGACAACGTATCATCAAGAGTACTCCGACAAGTGCATCAAGTACAAATTCACCCGCACATGCTCAGCCGGGCATGCATTCTACGAGAAGCAATTTCCGCCGGGCGTTTGTGCCCGAGAACCTACTGACGAGAATGATGATTCGGTTCAGCTCCAAGACATTGGCAGTTTGAGCTTCATGTGCCCTGAAGACTACAAAAGTGGCACGCCAGGAGGATATCGCTTTACCGAGCTATGCCAGTGCGCCTCCTCATGCTAAGGCAACCTTATTCATGCCACATCCATGCTGCAGTGGTCAGACAAAGCCGTGGACGCCACTAAAACAAGCGCTCGGCCGGTTGCAAGTTGATCATGCTTGCTTGTTTTCAGGATGTCTCTCTGGAATGTGTACGCACAACATCAACCGAAACTACAATATAAGAAGACACGCTCATAATCACGATGGACAAGATGATGCCAGAAAGCGAGAAGCAGTCCCCACGACATGGTGCTCGCGTCTTATGGCTCGTCATCTTGCCGAATTATTTTTGTGTTCTCCTCACGTCGTGCGGTGCGGAAGGAATTTTTCGATCCAGTATCGAGATCGTGATAGATCAAAAATTTTAGAGCCGTATATCGTTTTCGCCTCGTCGCACGAATATCTATGTCCCATAATAATTTTGTTAGTGTAATATCCTGCATATTATGATACGTACGATATATTATGTTTGATTTCGTGAATTTTGTTTCTGGTGATGCTTTTTTTCTTAAAGACCATTTCGATATTAGAATTAAATGGATTTCGGGCTAGGTCGGATTAGGGTTCGTTGAACTTGGTTTCAAACCTAGATTCGAATAATGGTTAGAATTTCGAAGTCGTTTGAACTATAAGAGTTCGGAATATTATTTGAATTTGGGTGTTTGAATTAGGATGAATGTCGGGTTCTATTTGATATCGAAATTAAGTTAAAATTGGGTTGGAATTTGGGTTTTTATTTAGATTTGAATTCTAAGTATAGATTTGGAGTAGAATATTGAAGCCAACTCTAAATTCTAAAATGGGGATTCGGATTGGGTTGATTCTAAAATGAACTCTTAATTTTGAACTCTAACTCGAAATAAACTTCGGTATTTAGATTTGAATGAAATTAATATTGAGCCTTGGTTGTTATATTTTATTTTTGCATGTATATAGCACAAATATGGTAATAGATGGTAATATTGATTTGTTTTGTTTATTTTGAAGAATAAAAATGATTTGTCTGTTGTTTTTAGCGAATTATAATAAAATTTGTATATTTTTTGACAATTAAAAAATTCTTTATATATATATATTTCATGGTAAAATCGAAAAATTAATTGAGAAAATATTTTCTTTTTTTTTTCGGCTCTTTTAAAAGCGATTATTGAAATAAAATATTGATATTAAGACAAATTAGAAGACATGTGGCCCGAAAGCATCAATTGCGAAGAGTTTAGTGCTATGAAAAGTTAGGGAGTGAAGTACAAAAGTCATAGAGTTATATTGTCGCAGAGTGAAGTGTATAGAATCATCAAATACAAAGTCCAGGTTTAGGGTCTAGGGTTCAGAATACTCGATATACTTGAATCTATGAACCCTATGTATATCTGCCGTCTATATTTCATGTCATTTCACTCTGTTTTTGTCACCCGCACTCGGCTCTATT